>JAJGRW010001985.1:0-22220 GCA_025461045.1 Carex parvula
CACTTCTTCAAGTGCTTTCCCTTTGCATGTGTCTCGCCACCCTCTCACTCCCAGCAAGATCTACAAAATTCTGTACCAGTCCAGAAGCACATAACAAACAAAAGTATCAAATACCAATGAAGAAGTATATCTCATATTTATAGTATTACTCTTAAGTGTGTAAAAGAAAGTAGTTAGTTTTCAATGGTTAAATATAATTCAGTTCCAATTGGTAAAATTAAAATAAGAGGTAATGCACTTACCAGCACAGCTACAAATGATTTGACACAGTCTGAATTTTCACGCAAGCGGCTCTCTACAGTCTGCATATGTAAACAATTTTTTTATACAAGGGACGGAAATTAGGAAAGAAAAGAGATTATCATACTTGGCTGGTTCCTGGTAGGGACGGAGCCGGAGTTTCAAGTTATGTATCCCGTCAATTTACAGTACCCATAGCATTTTACTCTAAACTATATAGAAAATCATGTATAAGTACAAAAATTTTGAAAACTGAATTGACCCCCCATTCAATATATATGGATCCGCCCTGGGTTCCCAGTATATATAACTATGTATCCCGAAAATTTTACAGTACCCATATCATTTTACTCTAAACTGAATTGACCCATTCAATATATATCGATCCGCCCAAGGGTTGCCAGTATATATAATGTCAGATGTTACAGGTCTGCATACCAGTAAACAATTTTTTTATCCAAGGGTAGGAAATTAGAAAAGAAAAAAAAGACTATTATACTTGGCTGGTTCCCGGTACATATGATGTCAGATTTACATGTGCATAATACCTCAGGTACTTGATGCCAAGTATGTACAAGAAGTAACTATTAAGAATAAAAATGCACAAGCACCAGTCTACATTTGCATGCACTAAATTGTGCCAATAATATAGAACTTACAAGTCTAATTATTTGGTGTGATCTAGAGCTCCTTTTATTTGAACCTGTCTCTCCAACTTGTCTTTGAGCTGCCAAATAACATAAAACATAACAATGAAGTTGAATAAATAATAACAATCCATAAGTAATATAGCAAACGGATTATAATTACGTTGTGAATTATTTATCTTGTAATTAAGGAATTAACTCATTTTGCTACTCATCATTCTAAGAAATCTCAATGAAGGAAACTCAAAATCAGCAAATTTCTATCTCCTAATTCTACAAGATTACTAGGAATATATTAGCTCTATAAGATTGCATAAACTTCCCACTTCATGAATAAGTGAAACAGGATATAGGAGATAGTTGTTGTATTTCAGAGCCAACAAATTTTTTTTGTGTGTTTAGCATGGTATAATAAAAACATTTGTGCATAAGAGAGTTTTGCAACCATTACCACCATTGTCAAGAGAACATACCAAACTAAATCTCAGAGAAATTATCATAGCAAAAGTAGAGAGAGATACTACAAACAACCTTCGCACTTGCTAATAAGCTCCCTTAAGTGCTGGCTGTCCTTAGCAGTTTGCTCCTCAAGTTTCTCAACAATTGTTCCTTTCTACTCAAAGTAAAGCAAATAACAAAATGCATTATTGCAAGAGAACAAAAAAGTTGCATGGCCTACAGAATCCTTGTTGCGAGAATGCTGGGATGAATGCTGTACCTCTGGGTCATCCAATAGGCGAAGCTGGCCTGAATCTGGCATTAGAAGATCCTTCACATTTTCATTGTATATTTCCATAGCAGACATCTTTATAGTAAATTCCCTCTCTGGGGTCTGCATTTAAGAGAAGGGGGGAACATGGGATATAAGGTTGCAAATACTATTCAGTTATTATATGGTTCATAACAGGTACAAGGAGGATCCTAGTTTTATCAATTTACACATTCCATCCGAATTCTCAAGGGCTCTATCCTCTGATGGATTAACTTGAGAAGCCTGACAAGCGTAAAAAAATAGCTTATAACTTTAAATCTGTCACTTAAAATGTGATCAATGCATTAAGCATATTACCACCCATAGCATAAGATAAAATATCAAATGGCATATTACCTGAAAATTGTACACAACCAATCTATAAGGCTAACAACGTTTGTCTATATATTTTTTATTTTTGAATATTATTTTATTTGATTTGAGAAAGTATTGCCATGGCAACCCGACTTAGGCAAGTACTGAAGTCTGAAATCCATTATCATTCAACTTTGGGCCCACTTACATTTCTTATATGATTGTAGATGTCTGATACTGCACTCTCGGTCACTCCTCGCATAGTGAAGGTTTTTCCGCTGCCCGTCTGGCCATAGGCAAAAATAGTAGCTGGCAAAAAATAATTATTTTTTTATTTGAGCAGGTATACAATTGCAGTCAATTATGTGCAGTCTTGTAAGAAACTGGTTTGCCCAATCGTTCAATTGGGACCTATTCTAATTCAAATTAGCCCTCAACTAGCATCATGTCCCCAATTACTCAACTCAAATTTGATACAAGCCTCATTTACCTTGGATTGACCCACATCAAGACCGAATTGCCAACCAGGGCAAATTCTCACAAAGGATAGGTCTTAGTTTAAGGTCTTGGTGAGAACGAGTGAGTTCTAAAAGGATGTAGGCTTCGAGCAATTTGTCAAAACGAAAATGATAAGGCCTCGATTGAAACAAGATTCCCCAATTAAATCTGAATCCTACCAGCTACAGGAACTTATAAACAAGACCTTGGTTGAAGCTGGGGCAATCACGGATTTAATTCTTCCAATTAAGCATAAACCTCCATTTGATCAATTTTTTTTGTTTCATTAAGACTTTTGAGCAATTAAACTTTATTTACAATTAACCACCCCCCCCCCCCCCCCCCCCCCCCCCCCCCCCCCCCCCCCCCCGCCCGCGTTCCCACAAAAATTGTGCAATTGGGCTTCAACTATCTCAATTTTACTTTGATCGTCGAAAAGCAAAAAACAAATGAAAATTGCACTTGGAACCTTGTATTCTTGCACTCGGTATCAAATAATTTCAGCTGTTAAAGTGGAAAAGGTACTAATTCAAACCGTTTATTCCTGTAAGAGCTGACAAGGCTGTCACCTTGGCCCCTTCTTCATACACAGTCTCCGTCAAGGCGGTGGGACCAAATACTCTGTCTGCAATTTACCAATAATCCAATATTAATTCAATTAGAGCAATATATTTTCTACTCAAAAAATGAATGATACGGACACTGCTATTATGTCAACACACATAAAGTAAGATAAGGATTCTACCGAAAGTGTAGGAGGCAGTACTGTCACCCCTATACTGTATTGTCTGGTTATTCGCACACTCCCACACGGCTTCATCTTTAGTGTCATTTGGAGGTCGTACTCTAACTGTAACAAATATCTTCTCTTCTTTAACACGGGATCCACCAGGTGTATAGACCGGCATTCTCTCTATTTTTGAAGCAGGCGTCCCTGGTGTCCTTGCCATCCCCATTTATCTTAAATTCTTAATTGAAAACCCAATTTGGAATTTAAGAGAAAACCTGTTAAAATTCCAAAGCAACAGATCATGATTCAGGTGTGTATAACCGTAATGTACTTCAGTAGAAGTGGACAAATGCAAACCTAATATCTGTAATAAGTAAGGTTTTAAATGATCTAATTTCGAATAGTAAGTTCATAGAATTGCTGCTCAAAGGTCTTAGATTTGTTAAGCGCATACATAAGCTAAACCCTGATTTAGATTACCTGAAATTGCCTAGAGGGGTGTGAACCGTGGTCGGCCACTGGGCTGGTGAGAGAGAAGCAGAGAGAAAGGAAGCCGTGTGTGAGCTGATGAGAGAGGGGGAGGTCGCAGACTCGCGGGTGAGAGAGACTGAGAGAGTAGGAGGCCGCGGGTCGGCGGGTGACGGGGGCGGCCAGTGGAGTCGGCAGTCGGGGGAGTATGAGGCAGTGTGCGTGGAAGAAAGATACTACAAAGACGGAAAGAAGCAACAATACTGAGATCCGGACTGGGAACGATGTTACTTTTTCTCCTTGAATCTGAACTTCTCGGAAAAATCAAGATCAAATTTGGAAGAAGATCCGAAGAATTCCAAAAATGATATACAAATTTGCACTCAGAAAACGAGAGAGAGAGATGGAATAGCGAGTGATTGCCTCAACTTGTCGCTAAAGGGAATTCAGTTTGACGAATGATTTTCATGCCACATCATGATGGACCCCATACTTCAGAGTCGCTTAACAGTGCACCGTCGATGTTCCGAGTGCATTGTGAGTTAATCAGTGGTGGGTCCCGGAGTAACGGCTAGTTTAGGAAAGTTTCAGTCCGTTGATTTTTGGATTGTGGCGATCGCTTATTGCGTCTCCAGGGTGTAGTAACGGAACCTTTTATGCTGTTTTGAATTCCTTTCCCGTTTTACTCGGTCTTACAAAAACTGTTCCCCACTTCCCCTCGAGATTCTCTACGGAATCGGGTGTACCAACTTTCATGTAACATTCATGTTGAATTCCTAAATTAGCTATGCAACCCGAAAAGTTGTAGGGATAATGATACATGATTTGAGGCAATAAATTGAATATACAGTTTTGAGAAATGAGCAGCTCTTCACAAAGCACCCGGGCTGTTCGATTTTAATCTGACTGGTAGTCTTCAGCGACAGAATGAAGCTTAAAATTTTAAGCTGCACTTAGGGTGTCAATGGGTACGGTACGGGTCGAGTGGAAGTATTTTCATACCCATACCCATTAAAATTGACCTTATCTATACCCTACCCTTATCCATTAAAAATTAACCGTACCGTACCGTACCGTACCCTTACCCGTTAATATTATCGGGTGACGAAACGGTAGTGGGTGAATAATGGATAATACTAATATAATAATTAATTTTATTATATTTTACAAATATAACATCAAAAATTCATTCATTTCACATATATGTAATTGCATTACTAATAAAAATAAAAATAAATATGCAATCAATTCCAACTAAATTATTTTTTATAAATCAAGAAAATTCAAAAACATGAATATCTATTCAAACAAATTCAATTATTTAACTAAATAACAAAACATGTAAATAAAAATAATATGTTTGACATATTTCTTATAACAAAAGACATACACTACTAAAATATAATAACATTAATTTAACCAGAATAGGTCCAATGCCCATCGGACCTACTCTCAAGTTTTTAAGGAGCCATTCTACATGGCTTAAGCATTTTGTCAAGTTTAAAGCTTTTTTAAGAAAGTTACTTTTCAATTTTATTGCCGAACGGGTGCTCCTTAGTGCAGCTTAAAATTTAAGCTTGATGGGGCTGCCGAACACTACCATATGGTTTTTGGAATGGGTTAGATCCAGCAGGGCCCGCACAGTGCTTTTATGGTCTTATTCAACACTTGAGAGTAGCCCATCGGACCTATTCTGATTCGATGGGTTTAATCACCGTCGATTTGCTTTAAGATTCGTGTGGAATGCTTTAAATTTCGTGCGCATTTATTTCAATGTTCGTGGCACATATCTTAAGTTAGATTGGACGGTCATTGTGCTCAATGAACCTAAAAGTAGGTCCGATGGGCATCGGACCTACTCCATTCTCTTCAACACCTTACTCAAATGCAGAAAAGGTGTCTTATCTTTCGCTGTTTGTTTAATTAATTCGGTGCTTTCAATGATGTTTTGAGATGACAGAAAAGTATGTAACCTTTCAAATCTTGATTATTGCAGTCATTTTATGTAGAATTTTTTTTATATTTATAGAAAATTTATAAAATAAGAGAAAGAGAATCTCAGTTACTGTGCATCTTTTGGGTGAATGCATCTGTAATTTGCATTGTTACTGTGCTTAGATGCGTTTCTTCTGGAAAAAAAAACAGAACAACCCACAGATACTTGTCTGCTTTTATTCTTTCCAAAAGTATAATTGCACAACCGATATATAATTAATAACTAGAACTGTTCTGAACTTAAAGTTCGTGTCTTTTACAGTATATATGATTTAGAGGATAATCTGGAGACTAAAAAAAATTTGATTTTGCATCAAATCAAATTTTTTTTTTAGAAAGAAATAAGAGTCACGTCTTCATTTGATTAACTCGAAAGGGGCATCGGAACAAATTGAATTGGATAATTATGATTCTAGAATAGTACAACTCTGCCAATGGGTTGAACCTTACCGAAATGTATTAATAGAAAATAAAATAAAAACATATCGACATTGAAGAACGTTTTCGTTGGATTTTGAGATGTACCAAAAACATGATGGTCCATAACGTCATGTCACGTTTTTTCCAATCTAGCCTCACAGATGAAATTATATATGTGCACTTTAATTAAATGTTTGATGGCATCTGCGTAACTACTTGACATATCCCTTTGGAAAGATCAGACGGTGAGACAGCTACTTATTACATGATTGACCAAAATTTGGGAAGCGGTACAGAACCATTCGTGATAACAGAGTGCACCATCAAATTATTGAATACTTGATTTTTGTTGTTGTTGTTGAGGAAATCAAGCAGCGGCTGCCAGATGCTTTATTACTTGATTGTTACCTAAGACAACGGGGTAATGACATATCCCATGTCTCTCTTAGTAAGATTCAACATAATATAGTTTGTCAGCAAGTAATTGTTATCTTTCTAGGAGAGCAATTATTCCCAATAATAACCAGTGCTTTTCATGTACCAATCACATAACTTCCTGACTTGACTGATATAAACACGAGGCAGGCAACCACGGAAAAGTCGATCACGAAAAAGATTTTTTTTTTTCTACAAAAAAAATATATTTTTTATAATTTCATCACTGTTCGAATGGATTAAAATTTAATTAATTGGAAATGATTTTGACGCAACACTCTTGACAATGAAGATAATTAATCTAAAATGACATTTGAATCATTTTGATGATAATATGTATAGATTATGTAGGACTGCACAAATAGTTCGTAACTCGTGATTTGTTTGTAATTTGCTAATAATTTTCTCATTACTAAATCGAGTTTGCTAACTTGCAAACTTAATAAACTGAGCACAAATAGACCGCAACTCACTTATTACCAAGTCAAGTTGCATGAAATAAAGCCACATCCAATCCCAACCAAATTTCATTTTCTAGTCACTATAATATGCAATCTTAAGAAATTCAAATATATATTATTTATGATTTTGGTCAAATTTGTTAAATTTGCTTTATATTATGTACTGTTTAAGTTTTAAGAAATTCAAATTGCATGCATTAAATTGAAACATCTATTTAACGAGTTATGAACCGAGTTACGAGTAAACTCGAGTTGGTAATAAGTTGATTACGAGTTGAACTTTCAACTCAGTCATGCCTTCTCAACTCGAGTTGACTCGCTCATTAACTTAATGAACTGAACATGAATAGATCCAACTCGCTCGAAGTCGGTTCATTAACAGTCCTAAGATTATGCACACCCATTTATTTTCAAAAAAATTGTATTTATATCCGATTTTTATATAGTTTAGAGTAAAATACTATAGATACTGTAAAATTGACCTCATTCGCAGCATAAAAATTTTATATAATTGATTCTCATTCACGTTTAACCTTCATAGCATGAAAGTGTGGCTCTGCCTCTGCAGCAAATCATCATTAGTTGAATTTAATTCCATTATACTTTTCAATCAAGCAATTCGAAGCTTTTGATATTCTATTTAACGACTCACTACGAAATAGCAAAGATACCATGCTCTAAAGAATTATTGCTTCGTTTATTTTTATTAATAATACTTCATTACGACAAAATGTGCATCTATAAATTATTATTTGTTATGAATATATTATAAATGTGTGGATATTATTCATTTTGTAACTCCCAATATTAATTCTCAATTCATTCCCACTACTCCAATACTTGGAATTCATTCTCTGTTTATTATTTTAGATGGTTTTTCATTTACAATTTGTAGCCTATAAATAGAGACTTTGTAATCTTGTATTGTACACACTTTTGAGATATATATGAATAAATAAGTTGTCATCTTTTATATGTTCTCTATCTTGTTTATTGTTTGTTTATATTTATTTTATGACACGTTATCAGCATGAGAGCTCTACTAGTTGAAGATTCGAGGTAACTTTGATATTTTTTATTTCAATTCTATTTAAATAAATAAAATTTCTAATAAGTAATTGCTAAATGGAATAAGTTATCAATTTATGTACATTTATTTTAAGATGTTTAGTATGGTTCATATAATTTTATATGAAGTGCAAATTTTTTAATCTTTCAGAAGAATATTTAAAGAAATCTTCCTGAAGAAGATATATATGATATAGAAAAATTAATCTGAGAAGATTTTAAGAAATATTTCTGAAGAAGATTTTAAGAAACCTTTATGATATGATGTACAAATTTTGTATGATGTTCAATTTGTTATTTTTTTTCAATAATTTAATCTTTTCGGAGAAGATTTCAAAATATATTAAGGTCTTCCTGAAGAAGATTTCAAAAGATATTAAGAAGTTCTTCTTGAAGAAGATCTCAAAAATTTTCTTTCAAAAAAAATTATATGATGTTCATATTATTTTTTCAATAATTTAATCTTTCTAAAGAGGATTCAAAATATATTATGAGTTTATATTATGAGTCTGAAACTTCAAATTCGAAGATTTCCAATCTGAAGTGGTCATAATAACTGGAACTGGAACGAATCACTCTCGCATGGATCAATACCGAGGATTAAGCTTCAGACTCTTTGGAATTTGAAGGAAATCGTAAATTGAAAAAACAATATGTTTGGAATTTATAAGAAATCATAAGATTGTACCTACTCGAGCTATGGTGTATGTGAGATACGAGAATTATTTTTTCTGCGTGAGTTTGCGCACAACCAAAATGTCCCGCCAAAGAAGAAGAGACAGGCGATGCTCACGATGGTGGGAAAAAAAATATTGACTTTGACTTCGCGTTTTGTTTCCTATCATTTTACGTTGCTTGGGAAGAAAGGAATGGAAATAGATGGGGGAAAATTGAGCCCTCGAAACACCCTCTGAGAGCGTTATCCCGTTTCGCTCAAAAACCCACTCATTCCCATAAAAAAAAAAAACCATCCGAACATATCCTAAATGTAAGCATACACAATTTCAAAAGGTTTTTTTAACACAAGATAAGGCTAAAGTTTTTAAACGAGCATATAATTTAAACATACGAACTTCAATGTAAAAAATAATATTTTAATTAATTGTGCTTAATATGATTCTTCACAATTCCTGTAAGTTTTAATTTTAAAAATTAATTATCATTATAGTGACTCTGCCACAAACTTCTATTCCATTTCTATTTCCAAAGACATCTCTCCTATTTATACCTCACGAATTACAAAGTTCTTAACAATATCCGAGACATCTAATTTTCAGTTTCTTATATGAAATCGAAATTTCAAACTAACCAATGTAATATATTTTTTTTATGGTTGAACCAATCTAATAGTTATATATTTTTTTATTATTTCTATAATTAAAAATATCTGTGTAATATGTCCGTTGTACCTATTTTTTTTTTTAAACAACCGAGTCATGAGCAAGTGAAGTTTTACATAATTATAAATTTTTTAGATACTTGATAATGGCTACCAAATTGGTACTAAATTTAAAATACACCAATGAGTGTTCAATTTCTTTTGTTTTGTATCGGAACGACTTCCCTTGTTTGCTGACACCAGGTAAGTTTGTTTTTGTTTGTACCAGAAAAAAAATGAATAACCAGGACCTGTTGATGACATGACATCATCTTTTTAATTGTTTTTTTTATTAGCTAAGGGTGGGCAATATTTTTTAAGGGTACACGAAATTAATTTATGATGAATTAACTTAATAATTCGACAATTGCAATGTAATTTATGTTTATTGAGTTCCAAATATGTGATTTTTGACACGGAAAAATTATCTTAGTTACTAGACTATGCATATTTATTTAAACTTTGTGATTCATATTTTTTACATATCAAATCGCGAACTTAGTACAGTAGTACGAGTTTCGTAGAAAGACAGATACTATATCGGAACCTTTAATAAAAAAAATTAATGATTTCTGGATATTATACGTATAAGCAATAAATTTTGATACTAATTTATTATTTTTTTAAAAATAATTTAAAAATTTGAATAGTTCATATTTTAACTGGTATATAAATGAAATCCGTTGCTCGGTGCCACATCGACTTACTCGACCCGTATCGTATTCGATAAGGCGGGTATGGGTATAAATAAGAATTTTTTTGCGTTAACCAAATGGATAAGGGTATAGGCAATGACTATTTCGTATCTGTTACCCTATAGAAAAATTATAAAATCTAAATATATATTCAATTCAATTTTCAACTCACCTAAATATGTATTAGTGGTTTTGAATTTTCTTCCTTTATAAAAAAACAATTTAGTTGAAATTGATTGCACATTTTTTTTATTTTTTTTATTAAAAATGTAATTACATATGTGTGAAATGAATGAGTTTTTTATATTTAATTTGTAAAATGTAATAAAACTAATTATTATATTAATAATATCCGTTATTCATCCGCTACTGTTTCGTTACCCGATAATATTAACGGATAGAGTAGAGTAGAATAAGATTAATTTTCAATAAATATAGATAAAATTAATTTTATTAAGTATGAGTATGAAAATAATACCTTCATCGACCCGTACCGTAACCATTGACACTCCTACTTACGACAGCGGTGACCTCATTCAATTCATTATTTGCCTTTGTCATTAAGTGTTTCTAACCTTCTATCCAAATACTAAGCAAAGGACCAAAAAAAAAAAAAAAAGACTGAGCACATGAGAAAAATCTACACCCGCCGCACGCGTCTTCAAATCATCTCCAAGCTAAAAAGACGGACCAACCATCTCATATTAATTAAATATACACACAAATATATTTCTCACCTATGCATTATGCATCCCTGCAGCTTCGTGAATCTTCTAGAAGTTTTGACTTGTCGAATTAAAAGAAAATTAGTGCGTGATAAGTGAGGGATGTATTTATATCATAAGATATTTATGCACATTAATGGGAACTGGTCCAGATCCTATTAAAACTAGCAGCATGTGTCGTGTGATAATTAATATAATATCTAAAAATTAGAATGGGTCAATCTGAGCAGTATGGAAAAATATATTAAATTTATGCTATTTTAAATAGTTCAAATGTGATTTAGATTGTACAGTTGTTGGTTAGGAAAAAAGTTTTCAAATTGTTAGTTATTCAAAGATCGAGAGTTTAACTCCCCCTCACAACTTCACAGTCTCTGCGAAAGTTTAAAAAAAAAGGCGGTGAAACTTTAAGGATTAGCTATGTAACTTGATTATTGACAACTAAAAAAATATTTATTGAAATACAAAAAATAAATGTATTACATAGGTTTTGCATCAAGAGTTTGCAGCTTCAAATTTAATACACCGTGTATTAGTAAATCTGAATAATTAATGATTCATTTTTTATTGGCACTTGTACCAAATTTAGTGCAATTTTATAATAAATTCATCATGGACATGGCCTATCAAATTTATTAAGATAACTTCTGTAATATATTTATTTTTGATAATTTTTTTGACTGTTGTACCGCTATCAAAATTATGACTAATTTTCGGGCTTCTTCCCAGAAATAAAAATATATAAAAAAAGTTATTTATTTTAATTTATACAAATACTACCAATTAGAATGTAACATAAAAATTATATATAATTGTGTTAGATGATTACGCAATACATTAATTAAGTCCATACGTTGAGTTAGGTATATGCATGGTTGAGCTAACAATTATATGTGATAAACTTTTAATAGTAATTAAAGGTTAAATAAACCTTACAATTTTATTTGATAATAATTAATGGTTGAACTAACAATTATATGTGATATACATTTAATAGTAATTAAAGGTTAAATAATTTTCAACCTTACAATTATATTTGATAATAATTAATGGTTGAACTAACAATTATATGTGATATACATTTAATAGTAATTAAAGGTGAAATAGTTTTCAACCTTACAATTATATTTGATATGGTTGAACTAACAATTATATATGATAAACATTTAATAGTAATTAAGGGTTAAATAATTTTCAACCTTACAATTATATTTGATAATAATTAATGGTTGAACTAACAATAAAAAATATTTATAACTTTAATTACATTAGAGGCCTAAAATTCAACCATCTTTATAAAATATTTTAGTTGCTTGCATTTCCTTTGAATCGGAGATCTTTGAAAAAAAAAAACAAACAAACTGAGAAACAATATTTCTAGGAAGCACACCATTACATGCTATGCAAACACAAATCTTATAAGGATGAAAAATAATTCTTCATTTGTATTCTTCAAAATAACTTCCGGATACAGGAATCGATATCATTGATTTTTTTTTTCTTCTAACATTGATCGAAAGGGTAATAATTCATTAAAACTCATGTCATTAAATTTCTCTTCCTCTAAAAATTCAACAAGTATATGACCGAAATTTTTATTAATGTGAATTTTAAAAAATAATAAAAAATGAAAACGGTGTTGTGAGAATTTTAAAATTGGAAAGGCAGCACACCTTGGACACCATAGAGGTTGCCGTCTGCAGCCGAAAAAAAAATCAAACTCTTGAACGCCATTGAGGATGTTGTAGAAAAAATAAATCCGAAAATGTATCCAAGGGAAAAAATAAAAAGAAGAAGACATAAAAACAATGGATCGTAGTTCATATTGTTTTCTCTGAGTAGAACTAGGGTGTTCTTAAGCTCATCGAGTCTCTTTGTGAGCTTAACTCAAAAATTCATCGGATTGGCTTCAAGCGACGCATCCAAATCGTTGAAACCGATCTACTTCACGAGTGACTGAGTTTACATGTCAAATTATAAATTTTCAAAGTAATTTAATATAAAGTCAAGCGGTAAAAAAATAATGAAAAATGAACACATTAAAACTAACTTATAAATCATCTTTTTTTAACTGTTTGACTTTATATTAAATTAGTTCGAAAATTTATAAATTTGACATGTAAACCCATCACTCGTGAAATAGATTGTTTCAACGATTTGAATGCATCGTTTGAAACTAATTTAATAGATTCTTGAATTAAGCTCACAAAGAGGATTGATGAGCTTAAGAACACCCTAGTTCTACTCATTTTCTCTTCCCCAAGCAAGGACAACCCATCTATTCTCCACGCAAAGACAACACCTTTTGGAGTTTATAGGAGCCACGGGATTGAACTTTCCGCATCCGTATCCGAAAATTAGATACGGATATCCGATATCCGAAATATCTGTAAGAATAAGGATACGGATATAGTTTTGAATTTTAATTATTCATATCCTAATAGTAGATAAATATCATATAGTTTACTATATATTATGAAAATATTTATATATATATAGGACAGTGCTACGGTGCTATGCATATATAAGGGCCCTCCGTGCTACGGCTCACTTTTTGAGTTTTCAAAATCCTAACGGTCGATCCGAACCGTTCAACATGATCTCCATATGAATATGTACTTGCAAACCAAATTTTACATTTTTTAGAATTTTTTTACTATTTATTAAGCCACTTTGAAAAAACACTAATTTGTACACAACAGTAAAAACTGCTGGACCATTGGATCAGCGATTTTCAAAGTGGCTTAATAAATAGTAAATAAATTCTAAAAAAATGTAAAATTTGGTTTGCAAGTACATATTCATATGGAGATCATGTTGAACGGTTCGGATCGACCGTTAGGATTTTGAAAATTCAAAAAGTGAGCCGTAGCACGGAGGGGCCCTTATATATGCATAGCATATTAGCCAGATTCTATATATATACAGATATTCGATATCCGATCCGTATCTGTATGTATCCGTCTAATATTCAATCCGTATCCGTATCCGAAAATTAAAAGCGGATACGGATATGATTTTACCACTATCCGATCCGTATCCGATCCGTTTGCACCCCCACCAACCTCTATACCGTTCTTGGTGGACACCATAAAAAGTGGTTGCCTTTCTATTTTTAAAATTTCTGTAATACCTTTTCCGTTTTGCATTATTTTTTTTAATTCCCATCAATAAAATTTCGGTATATATGATTGCTTTTTTTTTTAATAAGTGACAATTTTGTCATCAATTTCATTGCTTTTGTACAACCTAAATATTTACAATCTATTCAACACCTCCCACCTCTCCAATGCAAATCAGAAACCACCACCATTTTCTCATATCATCACCTCTACTGATACTAATTACTCAATACGAGGTTTGTAGCAGATATGTTTTTCTTCTTCTTTTGGTTATATAAAGAAATTAAAAAAATATATATATTACAATCGATTCACTTTTTTACGGATATGACTCTGCTGCTTTTCTAATCTCAATCATTCAAAAAAATTTCATTCACGTATTTCGATAAAGAAACTTTTTCATGCACAAATCTCAACGATTTTCAATAATTAGAATCGGAAAAGCAGAATGTTGCTTTTCTTCAAAAAAAAACAGCAGAGCCCATTCCCTTTTTTACGTGATATGATGGCAGTGTACTGATGCAACTTTTATTTTTTATTTTTTATAGTTGACAGCAATTGTCGTTGAGATAATTGATAAAAAAAATTAATTTACAAAATTCAAGTAACAAAAATTACTATGCCTACTCTCCTAAGTTATGTTTTTTTTTTAACGGTAATTGTTACAGTTCCTTTATTTATTTCTCAGCCTAAATAAGTTCGAACTTATTTCTCGGCTACTATCGTATCAGTGAGATAAGTGTAGGTCCGATGCCCATCGGACCTAGTTTGGTTCCGATGGGCAGATCTACCGTAGGAGAACGGAGTGATTTGTGCGCACGAAACTTGAAACATACACGCACTGGGTTTAAAGCATTTCGCACGAATCTAAAAGAAAATCGATGGTGATTAAACCCATCGAACTGAGGTAGGTCCGATGCCCATCGGACCTACTCTCAAGTCCGTATCAGTAACATTTCAACTAATTAAGTGTCACCGATTTTATAATTTATTGAATAGATTTGAAACGATATATTCAAACCGTTCAAATTGATATACTTCACAAGTGATGTGTTTATTTGTAAAATTTATAAATTTTCGATGGCATATATCTAATATCAAGTCAAGCAACCTAAAAAAAGTTTTGAGGTTAATTTGAAAAGCAAAGCAAGGGTGTGTTGTGCTCACTAAGAAGATTTTGTGAGCACAACTTCAAACCAAGAGGGTTTAGTGAGCACAACTTCAAAATTTTATCATATTAGTTTCAAATAACGAATGTAAACTGTTGAAACCGATCTACTTCATGAGTGATACACGTACATACCGATCTACTTCATGAGTGATACACGTACATACAAAATTTTGAAATTCATTCATTACAAAGACAAATTGTAAAAAAAAATAATGAAAAATGAATGTATAAAAGTTATAAAAGGTTTAATCTTTTTTAATGTAAATAATACTTGCGAAGTAGATTGATTGAACGGTTTAAATTGACAATTTAAAATATATCATATTTTGAAGTCGGTGACACAGTAGCCGCATTCATATTAATGAAGAAGAGACAATTCTGAGTAAACGAACGACAGCTTCTCTAAAATGACAGTTCTGACTTGACAAAAAGAAAGATGATCCCAACTTCCCAAGTACCTGGAAAACATATCAAATATTTTTAGCCTAAGACATACAGTATATTTTCCAATTCCCAAGTCCAACTGAATTTGAATTCAGATCGAGTGAAGTAACTCAATTTTTAGATTTTAGATCGAGACCGTCCGATTTGAATTCGTGACAATCATTTCCGAAGTGGAGCGCACACATTCCAATGACAGATTTGAATTCCGGAACAATCTGGAGCGACGAATTCGAATCGGACGGTCCGATCCAAAACTTAAAAATTGAGTTGATCCGGACCCAGTCCAACTACCCCCTTCGGCCCTTCCCCATCCAAAATATAATTACGAAAATACAGACTAGGAGCATTAATTAATCACAACTACTACCAGTCTATTTATGAATGCGTATCCTCTGAGATATCTCAACTTTTGCGTGACTGACGTGTACGGTTACTATTCGGGGACAGAGGGGACCAGAATTGTTTGTGCTTTGATATTCGTGCATAATTTATTTGAACGGTTGAGATTTTCCATAAAAACACTCAAAGTTTGAGATATCTCAGAGGATGCGAATTCTCTATTTATACGGTTTCCACGTCGACTTCTATTTGCGTTCATCTCCGTGTAGAGAATAGCCTCAACCAATTGTTAGTGTTAGGTACAAACAAACCAATCTCATGGTTACTGGTTAGCAAGGTTCCAGCCAAAAATGATTTGACTACCATTTTCTTCCTCCTCTTCCTTTTATATATTTCTTCGTGGGTCGATCATGTGTGAATTTAATTGATAGTGAGACTAACTAATGTTAAATTATAAATAAATTATCATATTTGTACAATTAAGAGTTTATATCAGTTAATTATTACAAAAATCTATCACTATTCACCAAGGTATAAAACAATATCATCACAAATATTCTTGTTGGTAATAATTTCTGACTTACTCTCAACAGTAGTCAGTTTTTACTCTCAACAATTATATTCAGTTCATGATATTTTATTGAACAAGTTGAATTTTCTTTATAATTTCTTTTTACGAGAGAGATTTTAGATTTTTACATAGCTAATTAAGCTACAAGTCGATGTATACGTACATCTTGAAGACATCAATATAGAAATAAATTTGGAAGAAGTTTATAAATATCAGGTCATATAAAAATTCTAAAATTAAACTAATAAGAATTTAGAATGCAAGGAAATTCCGTTAAAGTTCTCAATTAAGAATATATGATTGTGGTATAGTCTTTACTCGTACCAAGGACACGCTATATGCATGTCCGGAAACGAATCTGCTGAAATTCTCACTGATGAACAGTGTTGCTGAAATCTCTGTTTTTCTCAATCCAGCTGTCAAACTGTTTTTAGATGCGTGCACAGAAAAATCAACTGTTTTGAGATACATGCATAGAAAAAGTTAAATGGCTGGATTCGAAATTTTAAAAATTTTAGATACATTGTTCACAAATAATGGACTTCAGTATATTTCAATTCATGCATGTATGATTAGAATTTCGGTACTGATGCATGGTTTGGGAAAATTTCTCTTGCTGCAGCTAGCCCCTATGGCCTATTGGCTATTGCTAGTATCATATCTTGTCGCTTTAATTGATTTTTGACCAATGAAATCAGCTACTAATTATCTTTTTCATAATTTTCGTGATGTAAACGGTTAACAAAATTATGCTAAGTAAATCAAAGTCGTGTTGATGAAAAACGGTTCAAAAATATGTTTTTGGTACTATGCTATTTTCTACAAAAAAAAAACTTATTATTCAAGATAATAGTAAATCTTTGCCTCATTCATACCTTTCAAACTGCTCAATATGTTCTCCATATAAAATGTACTTTGTGATTAATTTTATATTGTTTGGATTTTTATTACTATTTTTAAGATAGATACATAAATACTGTTTGTAAATAGTCCAAAGTTTTTTATCTGAAGAAAGTAAAACTTTACAAAAAAGAATATAAAATTTGTTCACTAACTATATATTAAGGCAAATTCTTCTATGGGCATAAGGATATTTGTAAAATGAGCATATTTTCATTTTCAAAGTTCAAACAGTCGATCCGACCGTTCAACATTTTCTCCATATTACAATGTACTTGGAGGTCAAATTTTACATTTTTTTGAATTGTTTTACTATTTATTAAGTATTTTACAAAACTAGTCAAATTAAGACCATTGAATTTTATACCCATCTTAATAAATAGTAAAAAAATTCAAAAAAATGTAAAATTTGACCTCCAAGTACATTGTAATATGGAGAAAATGCTGAACGGTCGGATCGACTGTTTGAGCTTTGAAAATGAAAATATGCTCATTTTACAAATAGGTCCTTATGCCCATAGAAGCATCCCTCATATATTAATATAGAAATCATGATGAACAATTTGAATTTTAAAATAGAAATAAAAATGTGAGAAACGATTAAAACATTCATGGTCACATCTGTTAGAAATCATGCCTCATCCCTGCCTTAAACACTGCCAGATTGTTTAAGGATAAGTCTTGACTGAAAGGCTTGACATTATTTAATGTTTTTCAAATATTATTTTAAATGAGATTTCGATCCCATTCTTTCTGCTCCGATGTTCCAAGAAATTGAAAATTCTTTATACAAATTAATTAATCCACGTTGTCAGCATTTGGTTTTGTATAGCGAAGAAGCTAGTATAATAATTCTTCTACAATCACTGGAAAATGATTGCTTTTGTTGACTACCAGTAGCTAGGCTTGTACCTTGAGAAGTAAAACACGGAAATTGGACTCAAAAGGGTTTTCTCTTTGTCTTCTTATTGTTTCTTTGTTTATTCTTCAAAAGAGGTTTTTTCTTCTCCTCCAAGTCCGAATTTTATTAAGTACCAAAATAATTCATTTATAGCCTCTCAACAGGGATAGGAATGGGCCTATTAAGGCTCAAGGTCTCAACAATTTTTCTTTATTTTTGTAGGAATTCTTGATTTTCTGTTCCAATTTATAATTAATTAAACAACACCTTGTAAAAAATTCACTGACAGGAATGTATCCACGAATATATATTGAGTTGTTTATATGTGGGACCCACTTACAGAGAGATAAGTATCAGGAACAGGTTCAGAGGGTTGGTGAAATGAAAGAGGATTACTTTGAGCTCTTCTTTGGCTATTTCTTATTGTTATTACAAGTCCACATGTTCGTGCCTAGAACAACCACCTCTCTCTCTCTCTCTATCTCTCTTCTCTTTCTACACGAGGTTCTTTCTCCTCCGTCAACAAAGCACTCTGTATGAGAGCATGTAGTGAGAATTAGCTCTTCCCTCCAGCTTATTTTTCTTCATGCAAAGAAAAAAGTGTAAGAAATTATCTGCCTTTATGCATCCCCCAACACACACACACACAAAAGCACAAATATTTTCTGTATTATTTTTATTTGGCAACAACACATCACGTACGTACTTCACTTTTACACTCCATCAAAGATTTTATTCGTTTGATTTGAAGTACCCTTTTTTATGATTTTATTGTGTATCTGTGACTCTGTTCAACAGAAGGGTGTTTTCAGCCATGAAAATACTTCCATCATTATGTCCAAGTTCTTTTTCACCATTCCTTTATTTGTATACATCTATTTAGTTTAAATAGGGGCTTCTGGTTAGTTTTGGCATTCATTTTTTTTTAGCAAGATATTTGAACCTGCGTCTTTCTCTGTCTCCATACTCCACAGAAAGACCAAACGTATCACCGTTCATTCATTCTAGGCGTGCGGTTCCATTTATACTTCTTTAGAATTTTAGCAAGTATTTATATATTGAAATATTTTTAGGGGCCGAAACATGATTATGGTCTGGTAATATTTACACAAAAAATATTTCTTTCTTCTTTTTACTATATATATATATTGTTTACCCTGTTAAGTTTCGTTGTTTCCCCTCTTAATCATGATCTCAATATTAGTTCCACACCATGCGGTGACAATAACTGATATCTTTATGCTTCTCGTTTTGCAGGAGGCCTGATGAGAAATAATCAGCAATAGAAAAGCAAAAAAAAAAAACAGCTTTGACATTTTGACGTCGATTTTTTACGTCCAAGCCCACAATATTTTCCTATTTTAAAACCCCGTTACTACCATGACGACATCTTGGCTTACCTCCTTTAGTTGCAATCCTTCGGAAAATTCGATCAATTCTCTTTCACAATGGCTTGGTTTCATCTTTCTTTCGCCATGCCCACAAACCCTTCTAATATCAGCTGTAGATGCGGTTTTCATTTTGGCCCTTCTTGTTAGTTTTTCTCTCAAAAAGCTCCTTCCTCGTCATGCCAGAGGAAACACGGAATCCGAGAAACCCCTCCTGCAAAGACCAACAAATCATGCTTTGACACGTGCCACGCTTCCCTTTTACCTTGCCCTCCTGGTGTCTTCCTTCCTTGCCATTTTTTTCGTGGTCCTTCTTGTAGTCTCCATAGTCTACAAATATAGTTTGTTGGAAATTACCTTCTTAGCCCTTCAGTCTCTGTCTTATTTGATTTCCGCTGCTTTAATTAGCCATGAGAAACGGTTTAGTGCGACCAAACACCCGATTTCTATCCGTGTCTTCTGGATTTCCAATTTTGCCCTTACCTTGCTTTTCTCCATTTCATCCATCATCAGGCTCGCCTCCAGTTCATCCATTTTACCCAATGATATTCTTACACTTGTAACACTAGCAATATCAGCCCCACTGCTATTTGCTGCGATAACTGGCTCGACCGGTATTATCGTATGTGAACCAGATCCAACCGAGCCTGAGCCCGAGGCCGAACCAGGATCAAAGCCAACCTGCACTGTGACACTCTATGCGAATGCTTCATTCCTGTCACAAGTAACATGGGGATGGATGAACCCGCTGATAAAAAAAGGCTACCGATCGGCACTGAACCTAGACGATGTGCCCTCACTGGCACCTACTCATTCTGCCGAGCGAATGCAAGAACTGTTTCGATCCAATTGGCCCGAGGGTGCTGTCAGGTCCGACAACCCGGTTCGGAAGACTCTCTTTCGATGCTTCTGGTCACATTTTCTCTTCAATTCAATGTTGGCATTAGCAAGATTGGGTGTGATGTATGTGGGACCTCTCCTGATCCAACGGTTTGTGAATTATACTTCAGACGTCGGTCCAAGAGATCCATTTGAGGGACTTTATCTAGTGTTGATATTGTTAGCAGCAAAAGCTACCGAGGCACTATTGTCACACCAGTACAATTTTCATTGTCAGAAGCTTGGCATGTTGATCAGGAATTCTCTAATCACTGCATTGTATCAGAAAGGACTTAAATTGTCGTGTGCAGCACGACAATCGCACGGTGTCGGAATGATTGTGAATTATATGGCCGTCGATGCACAACAATTGGCTGACATGATGTTGCAGATAAACTATCTCTGGCTCATGCCATCTGCAGGTTTGATTGGTTGCCATAGTTTTTATTTGGAACAATTAATTAATGCAATTAATCCGTCTCATGGTGTGTTGGAATGTGCTTGGCTGACATATCTGCATAACCAGCAAGTCAATAATGAAATATTATACAGGAGTTTCATAATTTCAATAAAGATTTGTGCAATAATAGTGCTTCATCAATTAATAACAGAGTACTCTCTCTGTTCTTGTAATTTATTCAGTACTTCTTTAATATATTTACAATTGTTTCTTCTATAGGTTAGTGTGGCACTTGGACTGCTCTACACATATCTCGGCTCGTCGGTCACTTCAGCGGTATTCGGAGTCGCTGGCGTCATGATATTCGTCCTCTTCGGCTCCCGTAGAAACAAACCGGTACGTCCCCCAAAATTTCTAAATGAAAATGCTTTTGCTAATGTTTGTAAAACTTCCATCAAAGCACCGTTATGGAAAGGAGAAAGACGTAGTCATTGAAAATTTGTCATTATATTGGGGCGAATTCTGGTCGATTCTATCTCAACTATTTATGGGTGAAGGCACAAATATGTATTTTGGATATGTGCTAGTGAATTACACAAAAAGAAAAATGAGAGATGGTGGTGTCCTGAGATGGTGGTCACATTTATTTTCAGAAAACTTCCAATTTTGGATGTCATTCCCAAACAATTTCATACTTAATTATCTGGGTTCCTTCAATACAAACCACTTATTCTGAGGTTTTGTTTTCCTGAACTCTTATAGTTGATAAATTGCATTATATGAAACAAAATGAGGGTTATAATTACAATATTGTTATTACACATTTCTTAGTATCCTTACAAGTCAAATTTAGTTTCTCTAACATAATTAAGACAGCTTCATGCAATCTCTGACAATTTGGGGATCTCTTCGTTTATTACGGATACGGTAAATGTGGAGAGCTCAAGCAATTAATTATGCACCTATTCAAAATTTAATGGAGAGTAAATGTGGTGGTTGTCGGCGGGGACATGGAGTGGTACAGTTGGCCTACCAAGGGTGTCAATGGGTACCATGCATAACTAATTACAATTTGACTTTTTATCTCGATTATAACTAAATAGCATCCTTCTACCCCTTATTTGATCCGTACCGTGTTGTGCAAACTTTTTTTTCATTTTATCGAGTACGGATAAGATTTTTTTTTCGTTAACATTACGGATAAGCTAATGTCCATCTTCTTTCGACATAACTGGTTGCATTAAAGGCTTCATAACAATGTAAACTAGTTCTTAAGCGA
>JAJGRW010001986.1:0-69471 GCA_025461045.1 Carex parvula
ATTGTTTATTAAATTGCTTAAACACATCGATTTTCTAAATTGTCTTCTTTCAAGGCCAAAGGGATAATGCCTCACCCCTCAGAGCAGTCTATTTCAATTTCTTCTCCCTCGTGTTAACCTTCTGACAACTCTGACATAATTAAGTTCGTGATCAGATTAATTATCCTCCTAATTGTTTTTAGTAGATTTGTTAATTATTAATTGAGGGGTAATTATGGAAGGTGCACCAATTCACAAGGGGCTTGGTGTTTCTTTTAGCATAAAGATATAAAAGCGTGGTACTTCACTGCGGTACAGCTGGAGCAGTTGCAGTAATCATTATTATTGTCCCAGAGATGGGGCCTACTTCTGTTACAAATTCCTTTGTCTGCACTTTGCCTTCGTGCACCGAAAAGATGTCCTCTTTCTTGTTCAGAGTAATGTGGCCCCAGTTGCAAGTGACAGTTAGTGTATTAATTAATATCAGGTCTAGGTCGTGAACCGTGATTCTGTTTTGAGTGTACTGTTTTTTGTCGTCTTTTGAGGTCTGAGACACACCGATGCGTCGCTCTCTGTTTTGAACCAAGGACAAACAAAAATTAGCGGGAAACGGTCGTTTTTGTAAATTGTGAGAACACTGCTTATGGATTCAAAAAAGGATTCCGTAGAAAAATAATCACAAGTTGCAAATGGATCATTGGTTCACCTTTGCACAAAATGGTTTCATTTTATGAACAAAATGGAATCTTTTGTTTTTATCACTGTACCCATCACTTTGGTAAACACCGAGTTAAAAATGTCAATTCATTATTTACAAACATTTTACAAAAAATGTGGCAAATACAGTTTATATATATTAGTGCGCAAGTAAATATTATGATGATTTTGTGATTTGCCAATCTGAAAAGCTGTGTGCTTGATTGTGTTATCTTTGTTTTTGTATGAAAAGAAGTCAATGCACATTTTACAAAAAATGTGGCCAATACAGTATATATATAAGTGCGCAAGTAAATATTATTATGATTTGTGATTTTACAAAAAATGTGGCCAGTACAGTATATATATAAGTGCTTGATTGTGTTATCCTTTTTTTTTTATGAAAAGAAATCAATGCAGAACAAGCTCACCTCTATTATTGGTTAATTAATCAACATTATGTGCAGAGAATTTGTACTTTTCATCAATGGTTAATTAATCAATCATAAAGTATTTATTATCTCTGTCATCTAACCATTTTTTAATACTAAAACTGTTAACCAGGTACACTAGGCTGGTGAAACACTCAATCCACATTGCTGGGTCGGACCTCTCGCCACTAAACTGGGCTGCCATCTCCTGGGCTGTGGGCCTTATCCTTAGTGCCCCACTCGTGCTCCACACAGCGAGCCACCTGGACCGGGGCCAGCACCAATCTCTCATCCTAATTGCCGCGACGTCAGCAGGCTCCTTCGCTTGTCTATTGACCGGCTTCTTCAAAACCTTCTGGCTCTTCCCATTGTACATTGTCGTCATAGTAGGCGGTTTTATTATTGCTGACGCAGCGCATACAAGGAGCCTCGGCCTTCTCGTGCGGGGCTTAGCAGCCCATGCAACAGGCCGCCAGCTAATACTGCGTCGTCGTGCAGCTGCTGCCAGGCTGTCTCTGCATGCAGCCGCTGCAGGTGGTGTGGGGTCTGCTCTGATCTCGGCATTTGTGTACCACATGCTTCGCCGGTCTGACCAGCTAACTGGGCTTGGGTCGTCTCTATCTTCAGTGGCCTTATTTGGTTCATTGGCATTGTCACGGTTTGTTTTCGAATAGACCTGGAGCATCGGGCTCGCCTCGCATCGGGGCCACAACTAGTGATAGTTCTGTCTCTCGGCTTGGGTATGCTCTTCTCTTGTTCAACTACCCTCATGCTATTGGGAGTTTGGCTGCTGGTTTCCTTGGTTCATTTTCGACAATGTGCATTTTCACCAGTGGGGTTTTGTATGTCACCGGTGGGATTTGCATGAAGCCAGTAATAGTGCTTGCCTTTTGGATGTTGTACTTTCTCTTCCCAACAATCATCCTCCCAGTGATGTATCCGGTCCAGCTGTTCATTCGTGCCGATGCCGTCAAAATGCAGCTTCTCGGGTTTATGGTGTCAGCTTTTGCTGCTGGTGCGGGATTCTATTTCAAGAATCATAGGTGGGGAGCTGTGCAAGTGGTACTTGTGGTCCTAATCCAAAGTTCTGCTGCTGGGCTTTTACAAGCATTTGGTCGTGTTTTGCTGCTGGATTGCGCACCAGCTGGTAAGGAGGGTGCCTTTGCTTCATGGCTTGCATGGATTCGTGCAGCTGGAGCCCTCCTAGGGTTTGCCGTGGGGTCAGCCTCACCAGGACATGTTGGTGGTGCATTTGGCGGTGCATTTTTGGGAAGCTTTTTGGGGCTTATTGTGTTGGTCTTTGGCAATGTCAGTAATGTCGGGGGTTTGGTGGCGGCTGGTCACGTGAAAGGTGTTGAAGAGGAGAAGAGGCAAAGTCTGCATGGATCTGACAAAGGCGGGGAAGGGATAGGTGGGTCGATCGAGGACAGAGAAGCGTATGGAAGGCCACGGGTATGATGGAAATATATTGTATGGAAATGCTCTAGGGGGTATGATGGAAATATATTGTATGGAAATGCTCTAGGGGGGTATGATGGAAATATATTGTATGGAAATGCTCTAGGGGGGTTTTGATTGTGAGTACTATGTTAAGAGGGGTTCTTGATTTTGTTATTTACTTATTTTGGAGTCTTAATTTGGGAGTCAACATTAGTTTGGTGCTTGTTTGTTTGATTATGATGATGAAGGCGATGACATAATTAATTGGTTGTAGTGATTTGATGAATTCTTTTCTTTGTTTGTTTTTCAAGGCAAAAAGTGTAACTTAAACAGTGTTCTTCTCGTTGTCAATTTTAATTTGCTCTAATTAGATTATGCTTGTATGTTATTGCACTTTAGTTATGATTAATGCAGATGTCCATGTTGTGTTGAGAAATTAAAACTGCCGGGTAAATTTTCAACTGCTATGCCCCACTGCTTATAGTTGATTGCATTTGTACATAAGTGATACTATGGTACTGCGCAGATTGATTCGTATTATGTATCAATGTCTCTGTTTCCAAAGTCAAAACAGTTGATATGAACTGATCAACATGATCACCATATGAAAATGTATTTATAGATTAAATTTACATTTTTCACAACTTTTTATTATTCTTTAGATAAATTGAAAATCACTTGATCTGAAAATTGTAGGCCATTCACAGGTATGATTTTCTAACTATCTAAAAAAATTGTAAAATATATCAAATTTAGTCTATAATTACATTTTCATATGTACATCAGTTATATAGTTGAGATCGACTATTTTATATTTTGAGAACTAAGATATTAATCCATAATATGAATCAATCCGCACTGTTGCATATTGCCATAGCCTCACTCGTTAATAAATTCACGGGGTCTTCGAGCATCAAGCTAGTACATGTGTTAGTTGTTATTGCTTAGTATTTATGATGCAGTATGATATCTTCTTAACAATTGGGTACATGTGTTCCCCACACGTCATTTTTTTGCTTGTCAAGTATTATTTTTTTTTTTTGTGGAAAGTGAGTGTAATTAAGTTTCACATCCCCTCTGTTACTTGGCAAAACTGTACATTCTGAAATAGTTACCTGAGATAAAAAAATATTTGTTCTTGTTTTAATAGATGTAGAAATAGTGTAATGTGTAATGTGCACATGTAGCAATGATGAAGTTTCTTTGTAGCGGGACATTGAGCCTGGCAATGAACTTTACAACACTATTTCAAATGATGAAATATCCAAACTTATTTATCTTACATGCGTAGTGTGTAGGCCCCAAAAACTACATGGGAATCAAGAACAAGAAAAGGACACAATTTTGAAGTGATTCT
Source organism: Carex parvula (assembly GCA_025461045.1). Taxonomy (NCBI): domain Eukaryota; kingdom Viridiplantae; phylum Streptophyta; class Magnoliopsida; order Poales; family Cyperaceae; genus Carex; species Carex parvula. Next base: position 3,904 of record JAJGRW010001986.1, read on the forward strand.
TTGGGGGATTAGAGTCAAAAGATAACAAATTAAAAAAATATGTGGTTGAGGGGCCGTAAAAAGCGAATCAATTCCAAAGTGCACTCAGATAATTAAAAGATTTGAACTTCCAATCACAACAAAAAGAGTTTCCTCAATATATGTAAAATTTCAGAGGAATTTGCTTCAAATTTTAGACCGAATACCAAAATTTCGGTCTAAATTCAATGAAAGATTATAGTGAATCTTCCTCCACTTTTTCTTGATTTCAAGCACCATCATTACAGATTACCATTAGATACAAAAAATAATGTACCGTCTTATGTACGTTGTTGAACTGAGCACTTAAAAATATCCTCTCACAGCTGAAAGAGATCTCCCCACAATCACTTTTGTGGCTTTCTGTTAACTAAAGTTTTTGTGAAAGAAAAACACAAAGTTAAAGGGAGGCCGCCAACTTTGATTGAAATTATATTTCCATAAAAAAAGATGGAACATCAATCATGCTCTTACCAGCTAACAGGGAGGTTTAATGCTGGTAAACAAACGAAAAGAACCAGGATCTATTTGTTGAACTCAAGAACCTTCGCCAACTTCACATCTATCACTATGAAGAAATAAAAACGCTTCTAGAGGGAAAAAAATAAACCCCGGTATAAATTTTAACCATTAGAACAATACGCGATATATCACATGACGAATCCATATCCTCTGAGGTAACAAAAATATTTTTATTTGGATCATGACCATCTGATCTGAATCCGGGCCAATATTCCGGCCCGAGGTGGAATGCACATGGTTGCTTTAATAATCGTGCAAATTCAGATTGGACGGTCCAAATCCAAACACAAATGTTCTGTCATTTTAGGTGATATGAATTCATCACATGACATGGGCTGGATGTCATGTCGATTATTAGTAGGGATAAGGTTTACTTTTGGTGGTTTAATTAATTTCATTGAAAGTAATGATTATACTGCATTTAATCTCTACGGTGTTGTTCGGCAAGAAGAGATTTAAGTCTACTTTAGCTTCTTTTAGCTTTCTTAACTGCTTAATTCTGTCGAACATCAGTTCCTTAGTGCAGATTAAAATCACTTCTTTAGTCTCCTTTTGTTTGAATCTTAATCACTTGTCTTGCTCGGGCCTTAAGACATCTCTACTCTTTTTTTTTTTAACTTTCTTCTTTAGTTTTCATCCACGAATTAAGACAACCGAACATCAATTTTCTAGTGTGGATTAAAATTAGCATGTTGCCGAATAACCCCGAACAATCACAAGTTATAACAGAGCTGTATGAAAATTTCCACGGGCATTAATTGAAAACCCAGATGTATAAGAAACAACGAAAGATGGATAAATCGCCGACATTTTTATTAATATCCAAAGTTTATACAAATTATTATTTATGCCCAGAATCCGAGCCTATTTTGAAAAATACCCAAGCCGGCCATTTTTTGGCCGGCTTACTCGTTTTTTTTTTTTTTTTTGGAGACACCATGAAAAGCAAAATAATGAAATCTAACACTGAAAATTTGAATTTTTTGGTTTAAATTATTTGATAGATTACTTCTTTTGATATATAATTAGCATATTTATACTAAAATACGCTACATTACTTGAAATTATGTTGAATTACACTATATTAAGTTAAATTACATTAAATTACATTATATTACGCTAAAATACGGTAAATTACGCTAAATTACATATGAATAGGGACGATATCTTCACTAAAAAGGTGAAAAACGACGGCGAAACTTCAAACGGTCATAAAACGGCGCTCGAGTGTCCGATTTCAGCAAATGACCACTTTTCGGAAAGCTTGCGAAAATGCGCATGCGTTCGTGATGGCTGTGCCGCATTTCGAAATTCAGAATTGCCAAAAAACTAAGGGAAGAGCCTCAAGACTTGAGTTGAATTTTCCGATTAAGATTTTCATTTGTATTATACAATCCAAGTAGCTCAGTAAATTAATTACATAATGAACTTGTAGAATACCAAATTTACTATTTTTGGAATTTTTTTAGTATTTTTTATGATTCATGAAAGATGGCACATAATCGGTCTACTTTAGCGTAATTTTGCGTAGTTTAGCGTAATTAGCGGAGTTATTGTAATTTAGCGTAAATTAACGTAATTTAGTGTAATTTGAACATAATTTCAAGTAATATAGCGTATTTTAGTATAAATATGCTAATTATAAATCAAACGAAGTAATCTAACAAATAATATAAACAAAAAAATTCAAATTTTCAGTGTTAGATTTCATTATTTTGCATTTCATAGTGTCTCAAAAAAAAAAATTAAAAATAAAAATAAAAACGAGTAAGCCGACTAGAAAATGACCGGCTTACTCCTACCCTAAGCCAGTCATTTTCTGACCGGCTTGGGTATTTTTCGAAATAGGTTCGGATTCTGAACATAAATAATAATTTGTATTAAACTTTGGATATTAATAAAAATGTCGGGATAAATCGGCATCCAAAGAGCTTTATTATTAGTCAATTCGCGTGATTAGATATGGATATGATCGATCGAAGAGAAAGATGAAAAATATGAGACATTGATTAGCCAATTCAATTGATGTAACAGCCAAAGATCAAGAATGCTAAAGTCAAGGCCTGATAATATAGGATAGCCGACAGAGTATAGGTGTACCCCGATAGCAGTGCCGTGATTAAAAAAGAATTCGATTAAGAATCACCGGGCAGTGATATTTTATAAAAGGTACTGGACTCGAGAATCTTTTCTTCTTCTTCTTACTTTAAAAAAAAAGAAAGAATGAGGAGATATGACATATGTCAGCCCTTTTTTGACAACTGCAACGAGATCATAGCTGATGTGGAAACTCAGTAAAAAAATTGAATATTTATTGTTTGGCTCAAGTAAATTATGATTTATCGATTAAAATTTTGAAATAATTTGAAAATCAATTAATCATTGGCTCGTTTTTATTAACTTTTGATTTAGACAAAATCTGAGACATGAGAGAAATCATTCACATATATATTATCATTCTTTTGATTATGATGAGTCCTGACATGAGTTCGTATCCTCGGATGTCATAGAGTATTTCTGTTTTGTTCTGGACCGTCTGATCAGAATTTGGACCAATTCAATTCGAAATAGAATGTATGGGATCGTTTTAATATTCATACAGATTATGATCGGACAGTCCAGATATAAACAAAAAAATTCTCTATACCTCGGGTAATATGAATTTATCATGACATTGGGTATGACAATTGTCGAGTAGAACCAGGGTGTTCTTAAGTTCACCAAGCTCTTTTATGAGCTCAATTCTGAAACCTATCGGAATGACTTTAAATGACAAATTCAAACTGTTGAAACTCTTCTACCTTACCAGTGTTGCGTCTACATACAAAAATTTTAAACTTTTGAATTAATTTAGTATAAAATCAAGCGGTTAAAAAAAAAGGTTTATAAATTTTAATTGCATTCATTTTTGAACGTTTTTTTAACCACTTGACTCTATACAAATTAATTCGCAAATTTAATTTTTTTGCATGTAGACGTATCACTCGCAAGATAAATGGAATTCAACAATTTAAATTCGTCGTTTAACACCAATTCAATATATTTTAAAGTTGAAACACAAAGTCTTGATAAACTTAAAAACACCCTAGTTCTACTCAACAATTGTCAACTAGTTGGGGTTGTCAATGACTCAAATATATCACTATCCAACAATAGATGTTTGTTTTGGGTTTCAATTAGAGCCCATGACTTTCATGAAGTAAGCCTAGAAGCCCATTTTTCAGAATTGATGATAACCCTTCATGGCCCGAAGCAACCTAATTCCCATTACCAGTTCACAGTTTACACTACACCTCGCCTATCTCCATTATCAACGGTTGACAACTGATCTCAGGCGATGCCCGCCGGAGCGCCACCACCCAGAGGCGGAGCCTCCGACTCCTCTTCTTCTTCGATGAACCAGCAGCAACCGAAGATCCTCCTCACGAAGCCCCTCACCATCGGCGCCGTAAGCACCCTAGCAGCTGGTCGCCGTGACGAGGACTCCTCCGCCGGAGCGGTAGGAGGTGTCGCTGGGCCATCGGCGAGGTCTTCGTCGCGAAGCTCGTCTCAGCCGGCGTCGCTTGGCCTCCTCTCTGCTGAGTCCTGGGAGCTTTCTATCGATCGCGTTTTACCCGTATAACTAAGCCTCAATTTAGTGTCTCTTTTGTGACTTTAAGCTAGATAACTAATTTATTTCATGAGATTATCATATTTTTAATAAAGAAATTTTTCAAAATTGATGCAGTTTCTGACTGAGAACAATGATTTTGTTGTGGTTGGAGTGATTGGCCCAGCTGGTGTGGGAAAATCTACGATCTTGAATGAGCTCTATGGCTATGATGCAACCTCCCCTGGTACTTATTTATTACTAGCATTCCTTTTAGTTCTTTCATTACTCGTTTCGAATACAAAGATGACACTTTTCTTTTTTTTAGTTTGATAAGATGGTATTCATGATTTCAATAAAAATGCAGGAATGATTTCACCATTTGCAACCGAGACAGATGAGATGAGAGCACTGGCTAAGCACTGCTCTGCTGGCATTGAATTGAGGGTTTCTAATGAACGCATGATTCTTCTTGATACCCAGGTTAATTATATTTTATTTTTACTGCATTAGCTTTTTAGAAGTGTTATGATTCATCGTTCCTGTTTGCATCAACTCTCCAGATAATGGACCTGTCATATCGAAAATGGCCTAAATGGTCTAGTATCTCCTATTGTTATTCCTAATTTATGTATGGCTAAAAGTTTGATCTTTTCTAAGGTACTGATATAAACTAAAGGTTCCCTAAAAAAAAAAGAAGATATAAACTAAAGGTAGATAATTTTAATGCAGCCAGTTTTCAGTCCCACAGTTTTAACCGACATGATCAAGCCTGATGGTTCAAGTGCAATTCCAGTTTTGAGCGGTGAGCCCTTGTCAGCTGAATTGGCTCATGAATTAATGGGAATTCAGGTGATTTTCTTTCAACAACTAGTTCTCATGCATTTAATTGGTGTTCCCTTTTTGTTTGCTTAACTTATTGCGGTTTTTGCAAGGAGTTAACCCTCTAGATGGCAGTCTTCCTGGCATCAGTTTGTAATATAGTGCTCGTTGTGTCAGAGAGGATTAATGATTTCAGCTTGTGGCAACTGATGCTAACGGTATATTATGCTGTTTATCAACTTGTATATGGTTCTCAACTACATCAGTTGAATCACTCAATCCTGTTTTTTGAGATCTTTTTTTACTGTTCCTGTGGGTAATATATATATTTTCTGATACTGTAGGTTGATTTATTGAAGCATAACATCCCTGATCCATCTCAGGCATTAAATTTTGCACCAGACAAGGACAATAGGAGCACTTTACAAGCTAATGGTGATGAGTATGTGGCTGACCTTGTTTTTGTGCATACCAAGTGAGCCTCTCGTTTATTTTCACTCGTCACATGAATGTTAGCAAAATCTTATATAATTTTTATGCAACTACATTAATTTGGCTACTGCTCGACATTATTCTTCTATTAGTAAATTTTAATGTGAACTGTACTTTTTGCTGTGTCTTTTGAAATTAAAATCACCTCTCATGAATTGAATGGTTGATAGCAGGTTGCGAGAGCAAGACTTCTCGCCTCCAAAGCTGAAGCTCGTAAGGAAGGCATTGTATCAATATTTTAAGACAACCTCTTTTGCTGCAAGTAACTCTAGGTCTACTTTGTCAGAATTTAATGGGTCCAGTGATGTCGGCAGAAGTAATAGAGAGGATCCAGATGCAACTCAACAAGAGGTGTTCTTTATCCCCCACAGAGCAACCCAAGAAGGCACTAGTAAATTTGAATACGCAAGTTATTCCTGCATGATTGAATCTCTTCGTGACAAGGTACTCCTTTTCCTCAATTTAGATTAAATATGAGTGCGAGTAATTTTACTGAAATTATTCTTTTGATGCTTCTAACAAAAATCTAATATTGTCTTAGATATTGTCGATGAATCCACATGCATTTTCAAAACATATTTCTGAGCGTGATTGGCTAAGGGGCTCGGCCAAGATTTGGGACCTGATCAAGAAATCTCCTGTTATTGCCAACTATTGTAGTACACTTCAGGATTCAGGCCTATACAGAATTTAGCTTGTAGGGATCTTTCTTTATTGAGGAGACGAGGACACTCTTAGTAGAGAAGGCTCTGTGTTAGTGAGGTTTTTTTAGTACTAAAAATGCAGCTCTTATCTGTGGGTCCCCGTATCTGTAAGGCTAAGAGATCATCATTTTATTTTCTTTCATACCCTTGATTGGTGGTTATTAGTTAGCAATCAGTACCTGAAGCTTCACTCAGACACTCACAATGGTAAAAAAAAAATAGGATGCCTTGTTGAATTTCTAATGCCGCTTTTGTTATGTAGATTGGTACCACTGTGTGCGAGTAACTGACGGATTATGTTCTTTCCACTAACATTGAATTAGAAAAAATAGTAACTTATCAACTCCTAATATAAATTCTAATAAAAGGATCAGAGGAAAATAAAATTTGAACTCTACTCGTGCTTTGTAGTTGGAAGTCAGTATGTTTTCTTAAATGATATGATACTCGAGAATATTAATTAGACTAAACTGATCTCAAATATTACAATTACATTCATAATTACGGGCTTAATTGTCAAACTCGGTGTATGCTAATAACAGATTACTATATTCCCCTATAAATATATATATACATATATATTTTATTTTATTTTGAGAAACTTAGTAGTGACTACTAAGTGTTTATAAATATAAATTATTAATTTTATTTTATAATTTTTGCAACTGCTAAACTCTTCAATCTCCCGTAAAATAAAAGTACGCTATTTTTTTAACCTCAGTCCTGAACTCCTGATCCATGCATGGATGAGTACGATATAGACAACGGGAAAAATATATACCCTTTGTTAGTAACGGAATTCGTACTTTTCTAACGGGAAAAATATATACCAAGTTCTTTTGCTCGGAAGCTTCTCTCAAGGTTGTTGTCAAAGTTCAATTTAGAACTTCAAACCGGACACCGTTCCAACTGTGCGAACACCACATCTTAATGTTTCTGGTAGTTATACAATTTCATAAAATTAAAATAATCTGTCTTTCATTAACCTCACAATTAAGATCACTTGTGCATTTATAGCCAAAAGTATAACCTTCAAGATTGCTGTAAATCAGTCGTGTATATTCTATTCTATCAATATAATAAATTTACCGTTTCACCCCAATAAAATGCAACAAATAAACTATCAATACCGTATGTTAGAAAGTGAAAATTGAAAAGCTGACAACATATACATAGGGGTGTAAGCGGACCGGATACGGACGGATAATGATCAAACCGTATGTTAGATGTATACGCATACAAATCACATATCATACGGATACAAATATAATTTGAATAATTAAGAACAAATTACTGATGTACATTCTGAAAAATTCCTACATTTTTTTGCTTTATATTATGATCCGTAGATAAACAGTCAAAATTCCCATAATTCCCATAATATACAGTCAAAAAAGAAGAAGAAGAAGAAATATGATCCGTGGATAAATATTTTGTACTTGCCACACCGTTGGCAGACTGTTATTAAAGCAAACAAACATAAAGCAAAGAAAAAGAAGCTCCGGAATCTGGATACTCCTTAATCCCTCCCACAAGGGAACCGTAAATAATAAAGAGGCATTTATATACTAGGTATGAAGTTTTTAACACTAAAGTTGTGAAGCACCTTCAGTCGGGCCAGAGCCCAGATAGTAGCATACTATGCTAGAAGCAGTTGAAATTTTGCGAATCAGTCGGATGATCCGGTTAAGTGAAATGTCGGATACGAATAATTATCTGATTATCCGATCCCGGTTATAATTCAAAACCATATCCTCATCAGTACCTGTCACGATATTATCCAAATCTGATAATATCTGTATCCGAATTCATCATTTTCTGGATTCGGATCCGAATAGAATCAGATAATATCCGATCCGTTTACACCCTTGCATATACACCACCCCAGCCTTGCATAATGAGCCAACACACAGCCCTAACGAAAAAATATTTCTCAATTCCTCAATGGTTCCCTACGCTTTGTTCACACACTCGAGGATCACAAATTAGTGCCATGGCATGGCAAGTTATTTATGCAAAGGCGTCCATCGAACAACTTGAATTTGATGATCCTCCAATTAGTTTCAATATTTCTTATTTGATGCATCACATTTTGACCGAACTTCTAGTTTTCTAATAAAAACAAGACCTTGTACGTTAATTGCATCGAGAACTTTTCCAACCTCAATTCCATTTCCTACAAACTCATATAAACGAGCCGCAGCACTGAGGATATAACTGTCTGGCTTAACAGACCCGTGCAAAGTCTCAAAGAAAGAAATACCCTCTTCTACAAGACCAAGTTCCAGATATGCCCTCATCATGATCCTACAACAGGCAAGATTGGGTCTCACACCCATTTCTCTCATTTGGTCATATATTCTATGGACATTGTTGATTGACCCTTCTTTCATAAAGGCAAAAATAAGACAATTGAAGTGAGATGGCAAAGGGGTTAGCCTCTTTTTGGGCATCACATGAAATAGAATTTCTTCAGCTTTGGAGTAATGTTTTGATTCTGTGTATGCCCTTACTAATGCTAGGTATGTGACTGAATCTGGGTTACGGCCTTCTTTAAGCATCCCAGACAAAAGAGACTCTGCTTCTTCATGAAGGCCTGATGTTGCGCATGCATTTATCATAGAATTATAACTGATCTGCAAGTTTAAAGCCATATAATAACAATAAGTTACCCAATAACTCAAGTCGTGATGTACTAAAATAATTTTCTAAGGTCATCGGTTCAGGGTTTATGTGGGCCCAAAATATGGTAATTCAGAGCTTTCTTACTGTGGTTATTAGTTAACAATACCCTACCTCTCCAAAATCAGTAGTTATCATTTAACAATAATGTGTATGGTGTAGAAAAAATGCTACAGTGCATTCATTTCCAGTTACGTCTAGTCGTGGGTATATGAGGTTGTACATTGAATATGTAAAACGAAATGTAATATTTAAAAGAGAACGAGGAAATGATACCAGTCCAGGCTTTATCCATCCTCCTTCATTTTGTCAAATAGATGGGAGGCTTCTTTAAACCTACCTGCTCATTTGCAGTTGAAAATAACAACAGTTCAACATTTCAACTTTGACGAAGGTAAAATATTAACATAGAGGAAACATGAGCGCACCAGCTTTTCCGTAAAATAAGCATGTTTGTGTACAACTTCTCATCTAATAGGACACCCAAGTTCTGTGCAATACTAAACATTTCAATAGCTTTCTCCAATTACCTCCTCTACCATAGACACTGCATCAGGTAACAATAATGAATTTTTTAAGAGAACTTTGATATATACTCTTATGTAGGATTGAAGTGACAGAAGCTCTTCATGGAAACCACATATAACAAGAGATTTATAATTATCAACTTGTCAGGTAAGATGTTGACGCATTTTTTATTAAAAAGAAACTGAGGTAGGGTATGCAGATACCTGATCATAGTCCATATGTTTGCACAGATGGAGTGCGTTAGAAGAAATCATGCGATCATATATGCTTACCGCTGAATGTAGTTTACCTGAAAAGGAAGTTCTAGTTTATATAACTGACAATAATTTTTTAAAAAGTTGAAGAAGTAAAAAATTCATCATGCTTTCACACCCTTAGATTTTATTAGTATTAGTCTGGTTTCTATTCCAGGTTTTGTTTGAATTTCCTCAATAATTTATTTCAACCAATGATATACTGAGAACTTGAAAAATATACGTAAACAATAATAAGAAGGATAAATAATATTTCATTTACCTGCTTCAAGCATTGACTTGATGCAGGTATTATATGCAACAGTGTCAAGCTCCACACAATCACAAAAGCTACCATTGATAATGCTTTCTGCTTCATTGTATTTCCCTGAAATCCAACAAAACAGCAGTTACTTTTATTAATAAAATGACCCGTTCAATTTCTTCAAAATCAAAATTATTGAGCACGTCATATACTTTTACCATGCTTTGTCAAGGCATTTACAAGAATGCTTACGGTGACAGCATCTCGAGTACACCCCCGATTCACCAAATCATTATAAAGACTATAGGCCTCATCAATTTTTAAACATCTGCATAATGCATCTACCATAGCTTTAAGAACAATCCCTCCAACTATAGTAGAGAGTCCTGATACCGAATCAAAAACTTCCCAGGCTTGTTCCAGTTGCATATTTTGGCCATAGTGGATGATTAAAGAAGCAACAGACGAGTCATCAGGCTTCAACCCTAGCTCAATTAACTTGTCATGTATAACCCTGGCCTGCTTCACATCCCCTGCACCAAAGCAGGTATAGAAAATTAGATGTTACTTTATTCTCAGGCAAATTATCTTGCACTGCAAAACAGTATACATTTATTCTCTAATAAAATATTCACTTGTACCAAAAAGGAAATGAAGTCTAAAATCCACCTATATAAGGGAAGGAAATTCAGGTTGTAAAATTTCAGTGATTGGTAGGAGTGACGTTCATACCTGGCACCAATGGAATAGGTTAAAAACTTTGAACCACTGTACTGTGGTAACATAGACTGATGTATTTGTACCATGATAAAAATGGACATTGGCGGCTAGTGGATACAGTTTACTATATTAAATAATACAGTAAGAGAAAAATGATAATATAAAATACCTCTCCTGGCAAATTTCCCAATTAACTGGCAGGCAACAAAGGGACCATCATCCTTCGCCAGCATGCACTTCAAGGCATCAATTGATTTATTATAGTTACCAGTCTCCACAAATAATGACAGCATTGAAGTAAGAGTATCCCAATCTCTTTCTCCCTCTATAAAATTCAAACTTTCTAACAACTCTTCAGATTTATTAACCATACCTTGCTTCCCGTATAACTCCACCAATTTCAATATTATGCCTTTATCAATGTCTATTCCATCATTTTCCATCTCCAAAACAACTCTCTCAAAATCAAGGACTGACCCATCCCTGTAGTGCACCTCTAGAATAGTTCTACAAAGCTCCTCATCTGGCTGTGTCCCGCCTTTTGTAATTTCCAAAACAAGACCCTTTGCTTTTTCCAAAAGACCTAATTTCAAGTACAGGTCAAGCATGAAGGTGTAATTAAGAAGGTCCCGTTTAGTTAAGGCACAAAAAGAGGCCTCTGCTGAAGCCATATCCCCCTTGACTACATGACACCTCAAGAAGGCATTATACCCAATATCAGAAATTTTAACATTCCTAGACTTCATAATTTCAAGAATTTCAAGGGCTTTCTCGTGCTTTCCGGCATTCAAGTGGACTTGGGCCATTGCCACATATGTTTTTTCACTAGTCAGCAGACCCAACTTCTCTATCTCCTCAAATGTTCTAACCGCGTCCTCGTATAACCCTAGTTTACCGTATATCCTAACTAAAATTCCATAAATTACCTCATCTAATATAACTTTACCCCTCTTCATCTCACCAAAGAGGGATAGAGCTTTGGAATAGTTTGAATTCTTAATAAATAGAGTGAGGAGAGTAGCACACGTGTAACTACTCGGTATAATTCCCAAATGTTCCATTTCTTCATAAAGTCTAAGTGCTTCTTCCTCTTTGCCATTTTTGGCGTATAAATTAATTAAATGACCATATGTGGCCTCATCTGGTGTGGAACCAGACCTCTTCATTTCATCAAACACTTGGAGAGCGTCATCCAATCGGCCCTCTCTGGTATAAGAACCAATAATTACGGCATAAGTGAAACTAGTTGGTACAAGGTTGGCATCCAAAATTCGTCCCCAAAACTTGATAACCTCTGAATGCATCCTTTTCTTTTGGAGTGAAGAGATCATGTGATTGAAAACCGAGATAGAGGGAACAATGCCTCTCCTTTGAACGGCAGTATAAAACAAAAGCATGTCTTTGAGCCGGCCACACTTGGCATAGGCACAGAGGAGGGTCCCACAAGCAACCTCATCAGGCTTGACTCCTAGTTCAAGCATCTCTAGAAAGGTCTCTTCTGCAAGTTCTATTTTGCCAACCTGACCATATAATCTTAGAATGATGGTGTATGCCACTACACTTGGCTTGTAGCTTAGCTAAAATGATACAGCTGATAGCAAGTTAGAAAAGTAACAACCAATCTGAAAAAAAGATAAGAGAAAAGTTATTGAGTGAGGCTATGGTGCTATGCATAGCACGGATGGGGTCCGTGCTACGGCTCAAAATTTGACTTTTTAAAATTCTAATGGTCGATCCAACCGTTCAATGTGATAACCATAGTAATATGTACTTGCAAACTAAATTTTATATTTTTTCGAATTTTTTTACTATTTTTTTAGATAGGTAGAATTTTAATGGTCCAGAATTTTCAGAAAACACTGATTTTTCTACCTATCTAAAAAAATAGTAAAAAAATTCGAAAAAATATAAAATTTAGTTTGCAAGTACATATTACTATGGTTATCACATTGAACGGTTGGATCGACCATTAGAATTTTAAAAAGTCAAATTTTGAGCCGTAGCACGGACCCCATCCGTGCTATGCATAGCACCATAGGCTCACTCAAAGTTATTAGTTTGCTCCATACCTGAAGCTTCATCCAAGCAAAGAAATCTCTAGCTTGCCTCCATCCTTTTTGCGCCTTGAGGACTGCACACATATCCCTGATTAATTTGTCAGTGGAGTGAATCAAATATAACAACAGAACTTAATTTTCTACTAAAAAACACTTGATGGAAGAAAATAACAGTGATCTGAGATCAAATAATGCGGAATAAAGTAAACTGATACAAAGCAACTCACTGACAGTAAGGCTAACCCAAATAAGAGTTGAAACTACAAAATAAATTGACTACAAAAATAAAAATAATTATAATTTCATAGGCTAAACCACAATCTAATCGATAACACTACCAAGAAACTCTGACATGCACTGACCTTCCTTAAAGAAAAAAAATACCAGATTTGTTTATATAAAAGGTTCAGTGCACCAGCTACGAAGTCAGTTGACAATAGCTACAGATTAAGGAATAGTATTTGTACCAACTACGAAGTCAGTTGACAAAAAGTAAACGTATGGTCTGTTTCTGATATTCTGGGGAGACAAAGCTCTGATTAGATGGCGAAATGCAAACAAAAGGAAACTAAATCGAATTACAAAGACAGAAAACAAATAGGAAACTGATCAAATTTAGTGTAATCAACAATAAACATTGGTGCAACCCCGGAAAACAAATAAGACACTGATATCAATATCAAACCTGAAAGTAAGCTTGGCCACAAATGAACGCATGACCTCCCTCATGTCATAAGATCCTACTGGTCTCGACGCCAGTTCCCTCACAACCCTGGATACACACATAACCACGATAAAAATAAAATCAACACCTCTGATTTTATTTCAAATGAAAGTACCACTATGATATGTTGAATTGTTGATTGGTGATGAATTTTCTGACCTTATAGCAGCGACAACATGCTTGCCGTACAGCTGGCCATCACGATCTCCTTCTACGTATCTCACCATCTGCTCTGGCGTGCGCTGGATCCAGCGAGGCGTCATGGCGCCGCTTCCCTGTTTGCGGCGAAGGAGGCGGAGGTACTTCGCCTTGTCATCTATTATCCTTCTTGCATCATCGTCTGGGAGAGGTTTCTTTCTACTACGTCGGTAGGGTTTGTCGTTGCCCGAAGAAAGCGACCATGAGTCGGAGGAGATGGAGGCGGACGTGATGAAATGGCGATGGTGAAAATTGTGGTGGTGGGCTAGTTTGTTGGGAGGTGGGAATTGAGGGAGGAAGAGAGACTCCATTGGTGACTGAGAAATGGCGGGAGCAAGTATAAAGACTGGAGAAAGAAAAGACCGTGCTATGGCATGGCCAGTGCCCACTGCCCACTGCCCACTGCCCAGTGGATATGGTTAGTCACGTGATAAGCACGTGAGTTGTAAATTGGAGGGCGGTTAGCCTTTTTAACTGAGTTGGGTTTGGACCACTGGATCCACATTTCTTCAATTTAAATAAATTAGGCCCATTGTTTGCTCTCACAATCTCTTTATGCTTTTTAATTTTTTCTTTTCTTTTTGATTCAGGCCCTGTTTATTTCAAAATTATCTTTCATACTATCCTAGTTATGCACTTTGCAATCACTTATTCAACACGAAGATGACAAAACCGTCAGCTAACCTTCTTATCAAGTTTTAATTTCCCTTATCGAAAGCTCATTTTCTGTTATCATTGTTAATTCTTAAAATATTTTCCATCTATGAAATGTGGTATTACCCAATTTTTTAAATTCTCTTTTAAATCGCTACAGATTTGGGAAAAAGAAAACGCACCATGCACAAACGACTTTGTTTTTGCGAGTGACTAAAGTGCAATCTTTTAACGAGAGAAAAAGAAGAAACAAATTATAAACTTTGTTTACAGACCATGACATTACCAAAATGACAAATTCAATACAAAAACAAAAGAAAAAACGGAACGTCGTTGCTACGAGGTTACTTAAGAAAATCAATGTGCAAACTCAATTCCTTTTCTCAAGTCAATAAATATTTAAGGAACAAAATTCTTCTACCTCTTGTACAATTCCTAACTCAAATGCTGCACAACAATACATGGTACTTGATGTATACATTAAAAGAATACACAGCCCGAGAAAACTGTCAAGATAAGTCGGTCAAACTTTACAATTTTATTCCTGCCTGATATAAGGAGATGAACTAAGGTCGGTGGTATCATACATGGAATCATCATTATAATTGTCATCCTTCTCATCCTCCCACCTCAGCACTTCACGTATGTACTTGAACACCTCATCCACAGTAGGCCTGTCCTGGGCTCGGGATTGCCAGACGAACAACTTTTGACCCGTTAAAGATGAATAGAGGTCCTTAAATTTCATGGCAATGTAATAGTAGGCTTGTTGTGCAAGGGACTGGTTGTTATGGTGCGTCCGAACTGGGCAGAAGTCACTAAACCAATCACACACTGACAGCTGGGCATTGCCAATTTTCTCCTCGAACAGATCGTACTTGTTCAGCACAAGAACAAATGGTGTATCACGAAAACATGGCTGCCTGCCAAGTTGGAAATAGATTCCCATATGAATAAACAATATTTTGATTTTAACGAGGAACTATTTTTCATTCAATTTTTGGATATAACCTTATTTTGCAAAGAAACATTTTTGCTATGATGGTGGATTTTTCTTTATACTTCCATTTTGCTGAAGTTCGGGTTATGCTAGTGTATACAAAAAACAAGAAACCTACAAAACTCGCTAATTAGACAAAACAAGAGTTCTATTTTTAAGGTAGATACCTTACGGTAGCTTCAAAAAGCTCTTTACTTTGCAGCATCTTATTCTGAAAAGGCCTTTCATTGGCAGAACCAAGTGGGCCCCCAAGCTGGTCATAGTCACTGAGTGCCACACAGAAAATTACAATGCGCACATCTTCAAACATCTCAACCCATTTACATCCATCGCTGATCCCCTTTGCGCTAACTCTAATCAACTGATATCTGACATAACCAAGATAACATGATATGTAACTATTCCTTCCCTCACAAAATAATCAATTAAACTTGGAGACAAATAGAGAGAGAGATAGAGAGAGAGGTAGAGAGAGAGGTAAAGTACTTGGTAAGTGGTTGAGAGTGAGCTTCGGGATTGTCATTATAGGGCTCAGACATAGGGCTCCGATCATCCAAAGAGAATTCAATGAAGGCCAAGCCATTGCCTTGTGTTACTCCTTCAGCATAGATTATGTCTCTCTCCGACGGCTCATATTCATTGCTTGATATCTCCATTGCCTGCATTGATGTCACCATAATCATACACACCCATTCTTTTGTTCCTCACTGCATAGTATATTAAAAAAAGTAGGAAATGATACCCGGCTCAAGAAGTACTCAGCAACGTCAGGAAGGAAAGGCAGCTCGTTCTTGCGCTTGAATGTCTCCTGTATGGCACGGTCCCGCCACATCTCATCTACTGATGGTGCGTATTCCCGTGTGGCGGCTGGAAAGAATGCATCTAAGTCGCCCATTGCTATTATGTCCAGTAACCAGTCAGAGAACTTTTTAAGCCTTGCATTTATGGAGTAGATGCATGCATCAGTCCCATTTGCTTCATGCCCATCTGCAAAGAGATAGATATAGTTGTGGGAAAGCGCAATAAGATTGTTGTTTGTTTTATCTTTGCATGTGCAAGGACTTTTTCATGTTTGGTTGAAGGAGCTAATTGAAGCTTAATATACAGTCAAACATTGAAAAAAATGTGTAAATAAAGGAGGCTACTAGTGACAGTTCATTTACTTTCAGCATGAGTAGGGTCACTGGGGCTTGTTGTCTCTTTCTGCTTCGATAGTTCTTCTTCCTCGAAGCGCTCACGGCCTTCAAGCAAAATGCCAAGGTACTTGAACATATTACTCTGAATCATCAGCTTTATTTCCTCCAGCTCTTCTTCGGTAAACCTATTCCCGTACAAGAATTTTGCCTGTTTCAAATATTTAATAAACAAAAGTAAACATCATTTCCATGGTCTACCTGTGAAGAAGTAGCAAAAGCAAGAAAAGATAAAATATCTGACCTGCTTAAAAATGGTGCTTGTGCCAGATCCAGGTGGGCCCAGAAGCAGAAGTTTTTGGATGCGTTTTTGCTCAAGATAGTCAGGCACGGGTCTGGCTATATAAGGAGTAGCTTCATCCCGGAACCCATTTGAATTCCCACGAGGCATGGGCAGTGAGAACAAGGTACAAGCCAGTCGTGTCAAGGTCTGACAGTTAAATTACGTACAGATGATTTTTAGAATATTGATAAAGCTTAACATAACATACGGCTTTTAGTAAAACCTTTTACAACATATCTCGCGAGAATGCTTCACAATTGGCTCCAGTGATAATGAGTCAACAAAAAAGTTAAACAGGAAAAACTTTAAGAAATGGAAATAAACAGAAGTTAAACTAATATTGCCACACTTGTCCACCATAACCGTTCCAACGGCTTAACTTTCCATAAGCTAAGAGGGCTTACAAGGAAACTAGAAAAGATAATTAAAAATAATAAGATAAGAACATACCGACTCCCAGATCCTGCCCTTAATGTTATTCTGACCTTCTTCCTCATATCTACCGTCATCATATACCCAAAAATGTGTGTCCCTTGGACACTGCACATTTGCCACCTGGGAAATGACGGGAAGCTTAGCCGAGACTTAATTGTAGGTCAATCAAACTTTATCTAGAGCTAATTGTTAAGCTATTAAATTCTTCTTTTCTTTTGGTGGGGGTTGGGGAGCAGGGTCGGAGGGTTATTGCACAGCACCTTATTAGCAATTTTCATAACTTCAAAATTAAATCTTTAAACTATCAGATCAATCTAATAATGTTATAGCACCGTACCTTTAGCACCCTTAGTTCAACTTTAGTGATCTCCCTCCCGTTAATAAACACTTGGGTGTTGCCGTTACTCGCATTTGGTTGGAGCTTCCCAGAAAAATTCAAGTTCGAACTGACAACCCTGTCTGGCTTTTGCCCCTCCTGCACAAGAGATCACAGCATCTCAGGAAATGTGCTGCAATTCTATTCTTTTGTTATTTTCTTTTTTGTAAGAACTTTGTTTCAGTAAAGAAACGGGTAGCAAAGCAAACTTTCTAAAAAAAAAAAATTAACACCGACTCACAACATACATTTCCCCACAGCCCGGATTCCTTATCATACCAATACCGTCCAGGCTTCAACTTCTGAGGTGGCAACGGGCAGCTGAGCAACTCGGCCATCTCCTCTGGCCTCAGTGGGAACCCATTTACAACCAACTGCTCCGGCCGAAGCTGATTAGCAGGGCACTCCTTCTCAGCCTTCAAAATTTGCCTCACTTCAAGCGGGCTTAACAACCGGCACAACGTCCTTGATCCCTTCCCCAGCTTTGACCGCTTCAACTCGTCGATCGGCTGGCCGATACAACCCACACACTTTCTCCCCTCTGGCATCGACCCCATTGCTCTTAGCACACAATAACTACAGTACTTGGAGTCACACACCAAGCATGCCTCCTTGCTCTCCCACCTCCTCTTGCCGCACCGGCAACAGACCCGCTTGATCCCTTGGCCACCTTCCTTTCTAGAATCCCCAGTGTATTGAGGGGATGTGGCTGAGGTAGTATTGTCATACTCATTGCTTTGGTACTTGTCGTCATGGGATGATGGAAGGCTGTCAAAGGTGACGCCCCTCCTCCCTTCGTTCTCAGCTGGAGTGCCCTGCCGAGACTGCTCAGACTGCGGGCCTGGGGAGCTTCTGGCTGACTCTGAGCGGGACCCATCAGAGAATTCAGAGTTTTGGAGGACAGAAACCACTGATTCCGAGCTGCCGCCAGAGGTGTGTAGGGTTTGGGCAATCCGGGAGACAGGGAGGGGAATTGGATTTGCAACAGGTGGCACCATGCCATTGGGGATCCGGTGGGGCCCTGACACGGGCTCTGCGATGGGGATTTCGGCGTCGTTGAGGCTAACTGGGTCGACCCGAGGGAGGTCATAGGGGACCGGAGGGCCATCATACTCTAGAGCGATTGAGTAGTCAAGATTTGGGGGGGTTTCGGGTATGGGCGCACCAGGTGGCAGGATCCGTCTTAGCATATCCTGCCAGCTATCCCCATCCCCAACTGCTGCTGCCTTTTGTGCCATTTTTACTCTCACTCTTTCGCTCAAGATAAGTTTTCAAGGTTACGAAGAGTAAATTTGGAGAGAGAAATGCATAGAAAACACTTAAATTGAGCAAGTAATAACTCAACTTCAGTACCTTTGTATTAAGAAAAAAGCAGAGAGGCTCGAGATAGAAAGAGCCCTTCGACAAGATCCAAGCTTTAAAAGTATTGAAAATTTGAGAATAATGCTATAAGAAGAGGAAAAAATACCCAACTTTCTTAATCTTACAAACTAACCCAAAATTCTCCTTTCTCTCTCTAGAAAATTCCTCCTTTTTGGTCCTGCTGCTCACAGAAAGAACTAAAAAAAGAGGTGGGGGGCAAACTTAGCCTTTTGAGGTATCCCAAATATCCGAAGAACTTCTCGTGTCAAATTTGACTTCAAAGTAGTTCAAGGGAGACTTTTTCTTGATAATTTCCGATCCAGTGAAAAATAAATTGGTAAAAAAACCCTAAAATTGCTTAATTCCAGGGCTGTCAAAGGATTGAAATTGGATTTGTTTATTCTAGAGAGAGAAAGTAGAATAGGAGGGAAGGAATCAAAAAAGGAGCTCAAGGTCCACTTTTGAGAGAGATAGAGAGAGACGGAGTGTGTGTGCATGCGTGTTGAGTCAGAGCAAAAATCGGGTCGGATTCGGGTTCGTTGCTGAACTTAAATATATCCGACCCTTAGACCCTAGTTCGCCAGATTGGGATAAAATTTGAGAGACTCTTTCCTTTTGATTGTAAATATTTGCGACTTGGTAGTTGCTAGTGTATGCTATATAACTAGTTCGCCTGATTTGGATAACTAACGAGAGCAGCGCGGTAAAATTTCTGATCGAAAGCGCTCCATAGTCCGATCAGTAAATCGGTAATAATGATTTAGGATCCGAACTTCCAATTCACCCGGTAACTGAATAGGAAGGGTGACACAGACACTACTGTAGTCTTTAGAGAGTGTGGAAAGGGATATCAAATGGTGTTTGCTGTTTGAGGACAAACAGAAGATCCAAAGTCCGAGGACAGTGGGTAGACGGGTCCGCATGATAGAGCAGTTAATATCCCATAAATTACCGTGATGAATTTCATGTCCTTTTTTAAGAGATATTTTACAAGTTTAAACAATAGTACTCGATAATGTTTTCTATTACAATATAAGTTTCAAATTTTAAGTCCAATGTTTGAGACATGATTTTTACAAGTGATAAGGATGCCGAGATTTTGATACATACTTTTTACCGTTCTTAAAACAATCAGAACTTTTCAACAGTTTAAATGTAATTATTTTTTATATATAATATCAAACATTTATGTTTAACAAGATCCAGGTACAGGTCTATATACAATTTATTTTTTCTTTATATTTGAAAAAAAAAATTGTTTTTCTAAACAATTTACAGATTAATTCACGACAGTGTATAATCTGCTAATTATAATGCGGTAATATAATATTTGATGCGCATTGCACGTGCATCTTATGCAGAATTCGTATATGTGTCACCTGGATGACACAGGTAATAAATGAATTTGTGTAAACATTGAGAAAAGATCCAGTCTGAGATTTTATGGATCATCTTCGAGTGTTTGAGCATGAATCAAATAGAAATGCAAATAATATTTTTAGCATAAAAAAATTCTCAAAAACTCAATATAAAGATTTTTTTTATATATATATTTTTTATATAATATTTTTAACATAATACTTTGATACTTGAATTCCGTTTTGATACTATGTCATTGATTAAAAATTAAAAAGATCAAAGAGAATAAAAACATAATCTTCGATTCTTATATGTCTAATTAAGCATAAAAAATTAACAAACAAGTATCAATTCTTTAGTTGTTAAGCAAGAGCAGATCTATATGTATGTTAAGGGGTGCTAAACTATCCTTATAATTTAATTTTTTAATTATATATATTAGAATTTAATTTAATTTTCATTTTTTTAAGCTTTTATAAATTCTATCTCCCCTCATAAAATAATAGATGTGTGCTTGTAGCCCAGCAATTAGAGTTTCATTTGATATCCATGAGGACATGGGTTCAATTCCAAATAACAACACTATTTACAGAGGGATGAGATTTCGGCGTGCATTGCATGGGGTTCTCCTCTTGGAATGGCAACAACTGCTACAATTATTAGAGTCTTTCCATTTCTTGCAGGAGCATGATCAATTACTTTGGCAATGGGATCCTTCTGGGCGTTTTACAGTCAAATCTATGTATTTATTTCTTAATTTTAGGGGTGTAACTAGAACTCATCCCTTACTATGGTGGAAGCTACCGATACCACCTAAAATTCGTGCATTCATGTGGCTCATGCAACAAAACAAAATACTGACCAAAACTAACCTCCAAAAGAAAGGCTGGCCAGGGGATGTATCCTGTGTTTTCTGCTCCCAACCTGAAGATACTGATAAGCTTTTCTTTCACTGCTATTTTGCCAAACATGTCTGGTTTTATATGGGGCAGTGTCAGTCCCTCTTCACTAATTGGCATTCTATTCAGGATTTACTGGACTTTGCCCTGACATTACCTAAGACACAAAAAACTGCTTTTCTTTTAGTGACTAGTGCTGTTATTTGGTGCATCTGGACCACTAGAAATGATCGATGTTTCAATAATTCCATTACCCAATCAGGGAGACATGTCATTCTTAATATTATAGCTCTTGTCTCTTATTGGACAGGTCCCATGGCCGAACAGAGTCAGGTTGCTGCCAACCAATGGCTACCTCAGGATCTGGATGTGGTGCCCCTCCAAGTTGCTTCTCCAGAAGATGCTCAGCTCCTGCGCTGGCTCTCTGATGATTCAGATACTTCGACTTAATGCCATTCTCTCCCTAGTCTTGCTTTTGATATACTGCCCTGCTGTGGCTTAGTTTCTGTTGTTTTTGAATGTTTTTCTTTTTGATCCAGCTAGACTATGATGCTGTTGCGGTTTGGCAGCTATGCTATGTGGTTTATTCCTTTTACTATTTTGTATATTGAACTCATGTTTCATGCATCAATGAAACGGGCTAAATGCCTTTTTAAAAAAAAAAAAAATAACAACACTATTTATGTTTTTTTTCACATATTATGTATTTTATAGTTTTGCCCCTCTATTCAAAATTTCTAGTTCCGTCCCTATTGTTAAGTATTGATTTTTAATTTGTAAGTAAAACTTGTTGATAAACTCAGAGAAACAACACTAGTATGGTACGTTTGGATCGTGCAAGAATTAGTACAAGAATAGCGATTTTTGGATTAGTGGTTGAGAATAGTGCTAATCCGAGTGGTTTGAGAATAGTGCTAACTTTAGACTATTCGGGTTAGTAAAAATGTTGTTTGGATTGTATATTTGGAATAGCGATGGAGGGAATGAATAAAATAATAATTAAACTTATCTAATATTTAAACTAATATTTTTTTATACTACTCTAATATTTTATTTAATACTAAGCTATTCTAATCTGAATTATATTTATTTAATACTAATTTAATATTTTATTTAATACTAATCTAATATTTAAACCAATATAATTTTACATTTAAATGTAATATTACATTTAGCATTTAAAGTAATATTATATTATATTTAATCTAATATTTTATTTAATACTAATATAATATTTAAAGCAATATTATATTTCATTTAAGATTTAAACTAATATTATAATATTTAATATAATTTTTTACTTATTACTAATCTAATTTAATCTCATATTATATTTATTTAAAACTAATCTAATATCTAAACTAATATTATATTACATTCGACACTTAACATTTATACTAATAATATATAACAATAAAATTTTAAATTAATATTAGATTATATTTAATCTAAAATTTTATTTAACATAAATCTATTTTGATATTATATTTATTTAATACTAATCTAATATTTAAATTACTATTATATTACATTTAATATGTGGACTAATATTTTATTTAATACTAATCTAATATTTAAACTAATTTATATTATATTTAATATATTGTATTTAATCTAACATTTTATTTAATATTAATCTAATCTGAAAATATTTATTTAATGATTTTAATCTAATCTATATTTTAAATTAATATTATATTACATTTATTATTTAAACTAATATTTTATTTAATACTAATCTAATAATAATATAATATTTAATTTAATAATAATTAAATATTTTATTTAATACTAATTTAATATTTAAACTAACTCTAATTGAAGGAATCAAATATTTTATTAATATCACTAACCCCACTAGCTCTATTCTTGCTAACCCACTATTTCTATGGGTTAGTAGAATAGAGTTATTCTTGAGCTAACCCAATTTGCTAATTTGTGTTTGGATCACCAAGGTTTAAAAATAGTGGAGCTAATCTAAGATTAGCTCTATTCTTGAGTGATCCAAACGCACCCTAAAGTCTAAGCACGTATTTACGAGTATTTATAAAGATAGTGATTTTAGTACTGAAAAATATTATAACGATAACTATGTAATAATAATAATAATAATAATAACTGCCATATAAAACTTCAAACGAATTTTTCTGTAATGAAATTGTAGCTAAATTCAATCCGATGTTCAATTGAACCATTCATCGTGATTTATGTGATAATTAAAATTATAAACTGTCTCTGAAATAAACAAATAAATGTGTGAATCTCGATATAAATCGAACATAATTCAACTTGATGCCTAATGGACCTTCCCTCTTAGACAGAGTCCATCCCTCTTAGACAGAGGCAAAGGCATATCAGATGAACGGGGTCAACTAACTCACATATTTTTTTCTAAATGTTTTGTATTTATATTTAATTTTCAATGTAATTGAAAGTAAAATGTCATAATACCGTAAAATTGATTCCATTCTCTGTATGAAAATTTTATATAATTGATCTCTATTCACGTTTAATATCTGTAGTTTGAAAGTCTGAATGGACTTAGAAACCTTCTAACATCAAACAACTTTTCACAATATCATCATGTTTATTTTCAACCCCTACCAACAGAAATAAATCTATTGTTATTCCAATGGAATAACAACTTCTGCTATTCCGATTCCAATTATTCAACATTTTTTAGATTAGTGTATGAAAAAATTTCTTCATTGAAATTTACGCATAAAAAACTTCAAATGATTAGAATCAGAAATAAAAAACCTGTTATTCTATTGAAATAACAACAGATTTATTTCCCTACCAACTTACCATACTTGCTAAAAAAGTAAAAAGGAATGAATGCTGAAGCTGAACGAATAAACCAGGATGTATAATGCATCACGTCACATCAAAATAACATAGTTTAACGTGATTAAGAATTATCAAATTATTACTCATGCAGGAGAAAAATAATTGAATTCCTTTTCATTATTTAATCCCCCTCTATAGTCAATCTAACTGTTTTCTTTCGTCTCCTAAATACACCTGATTGTGTCTCTCATTAAGGACCTAGGATAAAATTCTTAATTAGCCTACAAAAATATTAAAATAACCAACATGCCTCCTAGCTAGTTCAGATTTGGAACTGGGAGAAGGACATGGTCCATGGCCCTCTAAACTGTCGATGAATGATTAAAATCATTCGTGCTAAACTTCCTGCTCACTTGTAACTTTCTAACAAATATTGTAATAAATAATCTGGAACAGAAAATCCGGCCTGTCAACATATTACAGAATTCACTGAAAAATAAGCATCTTTGTACGATCATTATTGAAAGTTTTGTTCAGCAGTTTTCTTGACCAATCTATTAAGTGTCAATACAGAGCGTAGCTTTATCAAAATTCAGAGCTACCATAATTTTGAAGTACACAATTCTATCCTGCTTTTTTGTAAGCCGACGCCTGGTCAACAAAAGATGCTTGTGCAGCGTTCTTCTCTTTTGTTTAGTTCTCACTCTGAGAGAAAGATTATTATAATCATAAATAAAAAGTTAACTTTTTTTGTTTAATTCCTCCAAATTTGATCTTATTTGTTACACATTATCAAATGACATCAGCAATTGGGTTCGGCACCGATTATGTGTACAACTCTCAATCATTACATATTAAATTTATTGCTAAACGAAGGATAAAACTGAATATTTAATTTTTCATGCACTCGAATAAAATAAAAAAAGCCATATCTTCTTCCATCGCAAGAAATTAAAATAAAAATAAAGTACAATGTTTTTTTTTTTGCGCTAGCTGCCTAGTTGATAGATACAGACTGAGACACGAGATATGCAATCTTCTCTTCGTGGTCTCATCTCGAATTCAGATCCAAATCCAGTGCAATACCTGACTGAGTAGAGTGAGATCTGAGTCGTCATTTTTTTAAGCTGGCACGCATCTCAATACAGATCTCCTGTATTGCTCGGCCTTGAGTTCATTGTACTAAGAGCATCTGCATCCCTGAAACTATCAGAGTTTCTAATCTGATGTGGCAGTTTCTAGATCAGTTTCAGAGATGTAGACCAGTTTCTTATTTAGCAACTGTGCTCAATAATTTCTTAATAAGAAATCGTTTATAAACTGTGAGTTGGCAAAATGATTGGCTGATGTTCGCTGAAAATTTTATTTTATTTTATTTTATTGCTGATGTGGTATTTTAGAAACTCTAAAATTAGTTTCAGGGATGTGAACCCTTAGAAACTCCATAGCCTATAATTTCTGAAAATTAGTTAATTGTTACTTAGAAATTCTAAGAGTTTTAAGGATGTAGATGCTCTAAGTGCAGTACCACAGAGAAGGATTGGTCTCGTCCCTAGTCTGCATTAACTCAAAAGGGAAGTATATCGGTTGTCTGATTTTAAACAGAGCTAATCCGATCTCGTCTGTGGAGTCAATAAGAATATAATTTACACGGATCTTAAAATTTTGAGTTAATGCTGAGGATACGAATTCCTCGTCCCTCGGTCTCATGACTGCAGATAGGCAAACAGCATTAGAATCTGTTCGTGTCTTCTGTGGCAGACATAGTGTTACAATATATGCCGTAACAAGTTTTCTCAACTGTTTATACTGTTGATGTGCTTCCATTGATGTCCGTTGCTTTCTCGGAGGGACCTTATTCGTGTAATAACGACTGAACGCCGTGCACGTTGGAAATTTTGGAGTATTGATAGCCAAACAGATTACTACAGAGAGATAGCCTTGGAAGAACCGGAATAATTCTTCTCGTGAATTGGGCGTGAAATAGCAAAAGCAGCCTGAGCAGGGAGGACCGTCAGCACGTGTCATCCGTGCATCATCCACTGTAAATCGCACCGTGTATGCGCCTAATTCACGCTTCGTTATATCATTGGCTAATAAATACAAGCAGGTTTCGATTTTTAACGACATTACACGTTACAGACCACAAGGTCCCGCGTTTGAATCACCAAATAGATAGAAGGTACACCGTATGATCTCCCATTACTTTACGTGCTCGCATGGTCCACCAAAATGAAGAGCATCTCCGTTTCAACAAATTTTTAATAATTAATTTGAGCCACGTTACTGAATTTAGTAATTAAAAAATTTATAATTTCTAAATCACTTCATCTCAAAAATTTAACTAGAGTTGCTTTTAAAACAAACTTGCTAATTTGAAAACTGTGGTACATCCTAGCAATTATATTAGCAATTAACACATCAAATTAGCAATTTAAAAGAAATCACTGTTGTAGATGCTCTAAAAGTTCAAATTATAATGGTTCGTCTGATGTGATTTTTTTTTTTATTTTAAAATAAGAGGGAATTTTATGTATACCCCTCAAGAGCTTTGAAATTACGTATTTTCTCCTCTAAACTTTCAAAACTCACAAATTTATCCATATTATTGTCTCTTACATTAAATCTCATTTTAAATTTATAAAATACCCATTTTACTCTTTATTAAAAGCATAAAAAAATTGTAGTTTGTTTAAGAAAAATGTGAATCTTATAAGATACCATTATACCCTTCACCCCTTATAAAATACCTATTTTCCCTTTGAAAACCGAATTCCCATTATACCCTTTACCCTTTAGATAATAGTAATACTCATTTTGCCCTTGAAAACCAATCAAATATAAGACCAATATTTTTCTTAAACAAGCTATATATTTTTTTGCTTTAATGAAAGGTAAAATGGATATTCTACAAATTCAAACTGAGTTTTAATATAAAAGACAATAAAATGTGTAAATTTGTGAGTTTCGAAAGTTTAGAGAAGAAATACGTAATTTTGAAGTTTTTGAGGGGTATGCAAGAATTCTCCCTTAAAATAATTATATTAAGCCTGTTTGGATGCTTGGAAATGAGTGGGGATTCATGGAATTTTCCAAAAAATGAAATTTTTATTTCATTGTCTGTTCGTCTAAATTGGTCATGTGTAAAACCCATAGAAAGGTCTAAAAAGTAGGAAAAGTTGTGGAAATTTACACATTAGCTAGAGCTTATGTTTTTTTCCATACACGGCTACAAATGAACCCCTCATTTCTAAATTTCTCTCATATGCTCCAACGGTCCTCAGCCAAAAACAAACTCAAGAACCGATCAACAGGAGGTAGAAACAACCCTTTTTCGGTGAAGAAAAAGGCTGTTTGGGCCGGCGCCTCAAGGATCAAAACGGGGCTAGCTGCTCGGCTTCGTAGCTCAACCCCCAAATTTAAACCAGTTGAAGGAGTCGTCATCATTTCGGACGCTTCTGATCAAACTGAACAACCCATTATTACCACTCCTGCGGTTAATGACACTGCTACCTCCAGCAGGCAAGTCGCGGTTAGGCAAAGTCTGAGGGTACAAATGCAAGATGCTCCCCCCTCCACTATGGGCCGAGCCTTGAAAAGAATTAGAGATAAAACTGAAGGTACTAGTAGCTCGGCAGGTAATCCTCTTGTTAATAACTTTCCTTATCTTAGATTAACAATAGAGCAAATTTGTGACTTGTTTAGAGTTTATCAAATTCAATTAGGTAATGACCACCATGATCAGATTAGAATTATAGCTGCTTTACAGCAATTAGATAGAGCTCATTTTGAAGTAGTAATCAAACATATCATGGCAGAGTCAACAATTAGGTCTTCCCCTTATAGACTCACACTAGAACAGCTAGACTCTACTGCTATTTTAGTTACTAAGGGTGACAATTATGATACATGAATATATTAAATTGGAATTGTCGAGGTCTAAACTAAAGTAGGAAGCGGCAGATTTTGCATGATTTAGTTAAGGATAATTTGATAGATATACTTGCTTTACAAGAATCTAAGAAAGAAGACTTTACACTTAGACTATTAAAACAAACTTCACCTAGATTAGATGTATGGCACTGGGTACCATCTATAGGGAAATCTGGAGGAATATTATTTGGTTGCGATAGTAACAAAGTGAAAGTTTTATCTTATAACCTACATAGATACTATTTAGATGCGACTTTAGAAAATAAACTAGACTCCAACATTTGGCAATTCACTGCTGTCTATGGTCCAGTTCTTAGACATCTTAAGCTTGAATTTTTGTCTTCTTTAGATCAGATTAGACAGCCACTATAGCCCTTTGGGTGCGTGTGGTGATTTTAATGTTCTAAGATGTAAGACTGATAAATCTGGTTCTCATTTTGATACTATTAGTAGTAGATTATTCAATGAATTTATCAATCGACACTCCCTGCTAGAACATACCTTATCCAACCGAAAATTTACTTGGTCTAGTGGGACCAAGTTTGCTTTGTTAGATAGATTTTTCACCAATTTAGCATGGGAACAAAACTATCCTCACAGTACTATTAGTGATTTACAAAAAAAGTGGTTCAGATCATTGCCCTTTGTTGTTTCATACTAATATATCATTACCTCCTCCTAGTTTCCAATTTAAATTTGATCCAGCATGGATTAAACATGAGGGCTTTTCTGAATTAATAATCAAATGGTGGGCTGAATTCAAACTAACTAATCGTAATGTAGCTAAAAGTTGGAACAATAAACTGAAATTTCTGAGAAGAAAAATTAAGGGTTGGGCTACGAACTTTTATGGGGAAAAAAAGAGATAAAAAACAAAACTGATTACTGAATTACATAGGTTAGAACAGTTGCAGGAAACCTCTAATTTTACTGATGATGATTACTTACATTGGGCACATACAAAATCTCAATTAGATGACCTTTATCTTGAAGAAGAATTGTATTGGAAAAATAGGTCTAAACAACAGTGGTTAGAGGCAAGAGATCATAACCCTAAGTTCTTTCACATGACGGCATCGCATAGGAGTAAGAAAAATCGTATTAATTCATTAGATATTGATGGGTTCCCAACCACAAACTTAAGTGAGATGAAACAACATGCTGTTGAATTTTATAAAAATCTCCTTGGTGTTTCTGGGACTAAATTTGCACATTTACAAACTGAATTTTGGGATACCACTGATAAGGTTGCGGATATAGACCGTATTAATATAGAACAACCTATTTTAGAAGTAGAACTTAAATAGGCCATCTTCGCCTCTTCAGCTCAATGTGCTCCTGGACCTGATGGGTTTTTTTTTTTTTCTATTTTACCAACATTTTTGGAAATTAGTCAAAACTGATCTCATGACTTTATGCTATCATTTTTACAATCATACTCTAGACTTACATAAAATAAATAAGTCCATCATTTGTCTTATACCCAAAGAAAAGGATGCTCATAGTATTAGCAAATTTAGACCTATTAGTCTAGTGAATTGTAGCTTTAAGATTCTTTTCAAAATTCTGACGAATAGATTAGAGTCTATAATGGCAAAAATCATTGATCCTAACCAATCAGTCTTCATCAAAAACCGATATATTCTAGATACTGTCATTCTAAGTCAGGAATTAATTTATCATAGTAAATGCACACAAGAGGCTGGAGTAGTGATTAAAATAGATTTTGAGAAAGCATACGATAAAATCCATTGGGATTATATCTTAGAAATACTTAATAGTAGAGGGTTTGGTAGTAAATGAGATAGATGGATTAAGGACTGGTTATAGCTCTCAATCATGCCTTAATTTTAATGGAGAGTTAACTTCCTATTTTTACTGTAGGAGAGGGGTTAGACAAGGTGACCCTTTGTCTCCTTTTCTCTTTATCTTAGCTGCTGATACCCTTTGTAAAATTTTTCATAAAGGTAGACAAGCACATCGAATTGTAGGTTTAGGTCCAAGCTACTCATGAAAATGTAGACAAGCCATTACTAATTGTCATTATGCTGATGACACAATCTTATTTCTCCAAGCTACTCATGAAAATGTAGCATCAGCATGGTGGGGATTGATAAGTTTCGAGGCTTTTTCGGGCATCAAAATGAATCTATCCAAAACAGAACTTTATCCAATTAATGTTGTAGGAGCTCATTATGCTAGTACATTTCAATGCAAACTAGGTTCGTTTTCTTTTCAATATTTAGGTTTGCCTCTAAAAGATAGTAAACTTAACATTATAGATTGGCAGTTCTTAATTGATAAAATAGAGCAACGACTACCTAATTGGAAGGGCCAGCTATTAACACTAGGAGGAAGGCTTACTTTAATCAATTCCATATTATCTACCATTCCATTATACACTCTCTCAATATATAGAGCCCCAAAAACAGTACTTAAACATCTTAATGCAATTAGAAATAGATTTTTATGGCAAGGCACTACTACTAGGAAAAAATATACTCTAGTTAATTGGTCTCTTGCTTGCATAGCTAAATGTAATGGTGGACTAGGAGTTTTAAATTTACAAGAAATGAATATAGCATTACTCTTAAAATGGTGGTGAAAATTTCATAACCTTCAATACTCAGCTTTATAAAAAATAGTGATTACGAATAAATATTACTTAGATAACCCCCTACCACCTTCCTCCTTTTGGGACAATATTATGAAATTAGATAGCTTAGGCAAAATAAGTGTAGCATATACACCTAGCATTAATTCCCAATTAGAATTTTGGAATACCATTTGGTATGATAATTGCTCTTTAGCTACTAGATACCCCCAACTTTATAGGATTTGCTCTAATCAACATATTAACATAGCAGCAGTATCTCATTCTCAAGGACGAGCTATTAAGTTTAGAAGACACCTTAGTGGTATTTTAGCTAAGGAATGGCAGGAGTTACTGTACTTTATTAGTTCTTCGAGTTTTACACATTGTTTGGACAAAATAGCTTGGAGATGGGATAATTTAGGAATATTTACGGTTAACTCAACATACCAACTAATAAACTTTAGGGGGGTTAAGGCCAATACATATGCCATTATATGGGATTTACCAATTCCACCTAAAATCAGGATTTTCTTTTGGCTGGTGCTTCATAATCGTATTTTAACCAAACAAAACCTAAAGAAGAGAGGTTGGGTGGGTAGGGTTAAATGTCATTTCTGTATCAAAAAGGAGAATACTAACCATTTGTTCCTTAAATGTCCTCAAGCCCAACAAATATGGTTTTGGCTAGGCAACAGTACTCACTACCTCAATACTTGGGCATCATGTAAAGATGTTTTTCATTTTTCGGGTACTCTACCATTAGTGAATCAAATAGGCTTTTTAACTGTGTATAGTGCGGTTTGTTGGACTATTTGGAAACATAGAAAATGATATATGTTTCCAAAACAGTTCTCTTAAATCAGCTCAAAACCTTATTTTATTAATCATATCCGTGATTGAATATTGGGCAGGTAACATGGAGAAAAGATTTAAGGAAGCTGCCGATGAATGGCTGCCAAAGGATCTCAATGCCATCCCTCTTCGGGTGTGGGACCCCAAGGTTAACCAGCTGGTGGTTTATACGGCCGAAGATGCTTCAGCGGCTGATTAGTTTCCCATGCAGCAGGAATATGAATTTTGTATAGATCCCTTTATAGGGATGTTATCTTTATATAGTTTTATGAACCGTGCATTAGGTTTAAGATGTTCTTTTGCTATTACGGTCTTTTGGTGGATGGTGAAGCGTCGTGCTTTTGTGTTTGTTCGGTGGTCGAGTGTTATAGCTTTTCTTAATTGAGATTATGATCTCCTTTTACTTGTAATTTAACTCTTATTTCATGGAAATGAAATGGGCATCTTGTATGCCTTTTATCAAAAAAAAAAAAATTATAAATGGTAAAAAAGTTGATGGTTCACATGTATATTATCATATAAAATAATCAAATTTTGTTTTAATATGAATTGAATTTTCGATCTCGGTAAATTATCAAATTAGTTTATAATATCATTTAAATTTAATAGAAATTATTAATGCAAAATAACAATACAAAAAAGGAAAAATAATTATTTGTAAATTGGTGATTAATTAATATTACAGTGAAATATATATATATATATATATATATATATATATATATATATATAGAGAGAGAGAGAGAGTGGCTAATATCAAAACGTTTGTTCCTAGCCCCCGGTGCAACCAAGTTGTTTTTGGGTTTTCAAAGTCCAAACGGCCGATCCGAATCGTTCAACATGTTCTCTATATTGAAATGTGCTTGGAGACTAAATTTTACATTTTTTGAAATTTTTTTATTATTTATTAAGCCACTTTGAAAATTGCTGATCCGAGTGAACAGTAAAAACAGTGCAACTAAATTCTGGACCATGTGATCAGCAATTTTCAAAGTGGCTTAATAAATAGTAAAAAAATTCCAAAAAATGTAAAATTTAGTCTCCAAGCACATTTCAATATAGAGAACATGTTGAACGGTTCGGATCGAACGTTTGGACTTTGAAAACCCGAAACAAACTTGGTTGCACCGGGGGCTAGGAACAAACGTTTTGATATTAGCCACTCTCTCTCTCTCTCTCTCTCTCTATATATATATATATATATATATATATATATATATATATATATAGAGGAGGGATCAAGTTACAACAAATTGAGTTACAACAACTATTTTTTTTATTTTCAAAGTCCAAATCGTCGATCCAAACCGTTCAACATGATTTCTAAATAAAATGTGCTTGCAGATCAAATTTTACATTTTTTTGAATTGTTTTACTATTTATTAAGATGGTACAAAATTCAATAGTCTGAATGTGACTATATTTTGTAAAATACTTAATAAATAGTAAAAAATTCAAAAAAATGTAAAATTTGATCTTCAAGCACATTTTATTTAGATAATCATGTTGAATGGTTTAGATCGACGATTTAGACTTTGAAAATGAAAAAAATAATTGTTGTAACTTTATTGTAACTCAAATTTGTTGACTTGATCCCTCCTCATATATATAATTATTTTATTATTTATTCAAATAAAAAGCAACGACAGTAGATATTCATTTTTTTCTTTTGTGTGTAAAGCCTGTAGGTTGGGGATTTCATTTATTCTATTGAAAGAGTTATACAATAGTTGTTACATAAAATTAGATAATAAGTATCTTACAAAACAAACAGTTATAAACAAACTAAAAACGCACAAAGGTACGTGCATTATGTGAATACAAATTTGGTCATCTTTGCTTGATGAAAATGATAGTAACCTACTGATTGTTTTTTATATGCGCAAAGTTTGTCCTGCTAGCAGACTTCATCATAGAATATACTGAATCAAATCGGATCAGGAACTGAATCAATCAGACCGGGACACTCACCACTCTGAAGTTCCAATGGAGGTACTGAATCAGACCGGATCAGGAATTGAATCAATTGGACCGGAACAGTCACCACTCAGAGGTCCCAATGAAGAGCCGCCAATATGGGAGCCAGAAAGAAAGAAGGGAGAAAATGAGGAGAAGAAAGAGAGCACATAACAAAACACTAACACAAATCAAAACAGACAACAACATATAAAGTAAGTATCTATATGTACAGCTCGTTCCACCCACTCTTCTATTACCAAAGAGGGGAAGAAGAGTTTAAGAGAAGAGAAGAAAACACGAACCGCTTGTTGAATAAAAATACCCAGGAAGCCGAAGGGAAGAGCGGTGACCAGATCCATTAGGCGGAAGCTCTGGAAAACGATAGCAAGATCCGCTAGGCGGAAGCACCAACTCGAACGAAGACGGAACAACAAGTGGTGGTCAGATCTATTAGGCAGAAGCACCAATAGCGGTAGCCAAATCCACCAGACATAAACACCTGCTTAGATGGAAAAAATAAGTAGAGATAAAGGTGCAGATGAGAGGTGGGGTGAGGTGGATGGAGGGAATCGCCATGAGCGAATTTTAGATCGCCTCAGAAGAGGTTTAAGCGGCACCATAAATATTCATTTTTTATCAAGGTTCTAAATAGCGTTTATAGCGTCGTAGCGGGAAGGCTAAAAAAAAAGCTATAGCGAATAGCGTCGCTATAGCGGAAGCTATTCCAAATAGCGTTTTTTTTTTTTTACATTTCGTATATTCAATATTTGTACTAAATATCAACATTATCTAAAGTCTCATAGAACAATAAATAACACCAAAAGTAATTAAGAAATTATAATATTCATATTGAACCAGTACAAAGTTCAAATTGCGGTTTAAAATATCCATAGTAATATCATAAACTATCGATTTTTCCTATTAAAATATCTTAAGCATCATGATTCATGACATAATTTTTTTTTTCTATTCAAATTTTATTTTCGATTTGGACTTTTTTCTATTCAAATTTCAATTTCTATTCCCAATTTCAAATTGATTTATCTGTAGCAAGTAGCAACAAATTCAATTTCGGTTTGAGATTTTTTTTATCTTTATTTAAAACCCATATAAATTTCTTTAAAAAAAAAACCCATATTGTATAGCGCAAATAGCGCGAATAGCGGACCGCTATAGCGCTGTAGCGGTCGCTATAGCGGCCGTAGCGCAAATAGCGCATTTTGATGTCATAGCGTAGCGTTTGGGGTCCAAAAACGCTATAGCGGCGCTATAGCGCCGCTATAGCGCGCTATTAGAACACTGTTTTTTATAAATGTTTGCTTGGTAATTTTCTATGTTTCCAATACTTCTTTTATATGCATATTAGTAGGAATTTCTTAGAAATACATATTTTAAAAATATGTCACGATTTTCTAAACTACTATCAACATACAATCGAACACTTATTGAAACACATTTATATAATTAATTCTATGCGTATCCATAAGTATGAGTTCCCACAAATTAAATAGTGAATTTTTGAATTCATAAAAAATTCCATTCATCCTGTATAATATCATGACAAACAAACAGCCTAACTCTGTTCATTGGAGTAAAATTATAGAAAGTATACGTTCTCTTGACAACGAGTTCATGAAGTTAATTCATTCCATTTCAATTGTGTAAGATATCTTTTGATTTTTTGAGGAGGGACTAAATTACAAAAATAAATATGTCAAGCAAAGAAAATAGCTGAGACAGATTAAAATTCCCTTTTGCACGTACAACAGAAGACAACACTGAAGTCAATAAATATGTAAATCAATAGCACGCTCAAGCATAACTCCATTCAATAATTGGAGAGTCGCAGAAGGACTAGTTCGGATATTATGAGATTGTATAGGATGAGATTATATCAGGTAGATTCTTACATATCAAAATCCACACTAAAAAAAAGAGTAATTGTATCTTTCTCCTGTCTTCCATCCCCCAATTATCCTCCGATAATATCCAACTCAGTTTAAATCGCTACGGCATTTAATTGCCCGGTCCCTCTTTCGCTTGCACACCACCCGTTCGACCTTTTGACTGAGCTCCAAACCCTCAGAAAATCACGAGCCTTATTTCCTCGACGAATCCAAGCACGCCGTCGGTCGCCTCGCTGATAAGCTCCCTCCATCTCCCGCCTCCACCTCTGCCTCTGCTTGTCCATCTCCGTCTACTGTGAACTGGAACTCTCCAGTTCCTTTCCGTTCACCTCCCTCCTCTTTCCCCCTCTTATCCCGCGTTCTTCTTCCAGCTCCTCGCTCGCTCAAATCACTGTTACGAAATACAGTTTCAGTGGAGATAAGAACGCTGGCAATGCCACTAAGCAGATCGCAGGTTATCTCCTTGTGAGGTTTATTCCCCTCACACAACGGCGCATTGTCACCGCTCAAGCTCAAGTTAGTCATCGCATCAGGGTTATTACCAGTCGGTTGGGGATGGAGGCATTCCACGTCGCTTCCGACCTGAGATCATTAAGGATCTCATAGGTGCGAGGATGTCTCTGATTTTCCACTAGTGAAAGAAGAGCTCAACTCCTTCCCCATTCTCTCTTTCTCATTCTATCTGTCTGTCAATTTGGATCCGTGTATTGATATATTGCAATTAGCTTTGTGGGGGGGGGGGGGGGGGGGGGGGGGTGTGGGTTAGTGGTCAGCAACATGGATGCCAAAATCCCTGTTTTCAAACAGGTATTTGCAATTATATACAATTTAAACATGAAGAGAAGAGAAGTTTTTTTTATTTAAACTATTTCTTTTTTATCAGCAAAAATAATCTTCATATTCATAAATGATTGATGATCACACCATTATTGGTAGGTATTCATATGTAATTAGTTAGGGAAGAGTTAATTTAGTGATCAATACATAATTTAATTGTCTCATTTTCAGAAAGTACTGCTGCTATGGGGTGAGAAAGACCAAATTTCTAACATATAAGGATTAACTACAAATCATTTGATTTACAGCGCTACTGAGAGCTAAGTAGGATAAGTAGCGGTCTCAATTGAAATAATAGTAGGAGCAAGCCATAAGAGATGCGCGCAAGTAGCAACAATTGTTTTGGATGATATATGTAGCGGTCTCTATCGTTTCATTATGTATTATTTTTTTTTACAAACTTAATAGTCTTTTTAAAGGAAAATGTCAAAATGGTATCAATATAGTATACTGGTAAATTGGGTCAGGTTCTGACTTTAAGTGGAGCATTTTGGGTCCTCATCATGCTCATTGCATCGTAAGTTTGTATTTGGTTTTGTTTGTATGTATAAGTTGGTGCTCTTTTAGCAATTAGTAGTTAATAGTTGGGAATTTTTTCTGGTTTTAATTTGGCTTAGGTGGGATTGGTAATTTTGCCCCTTTTAGTTCAACTTGTGTTCTATTGATCGGTTTGTTTGGTTGATTTTGGTTCAGCAAATATGAAGTATTACCCCGCTTCATGTCAATAATTTATGTTATGTCAATGGCAACACCTACAATAAGCCAGAGGTTGGCCTCTATTTCTTACTTTTTTTTGTCTCGTCTATTTTTGTTAAAAAATTCATTGTTTTTAATTGTCCTCTGCATGCATATTGTGGAAATGGAGAGTGATGTGTTAGCATTGTTTTGTATTTTTTGAGTACTGGCATCATTACTTCAATGAAGTATGTTTTGTTTCTTTTGAATATTGTCTTTGTTTATTTTGTTTGTAACATTTCAATTACATGATCTGTAAAATTTGATAGATTATTTTTGTTTCGACAGTGAAACATGTGGAAATTATTTTTTATTTTCAAAAAATAAAATTAAACTATAAAACAATTAAAATAATGTTCAATACTATTCGGCTGCTCTTGTAAAATTAATCGATATATAAATAGATGCTTGTAATATTTGACGAGGTATAAATACTTGCAATATTTGATGAGGTATAAATTAATTGAGGTATGATGAGATATAAATACTTGGAATATTTGATATTAATACTCTCAAACATCATCCGATGCCATAAGAGAAAAAATTGATATAATCTATTAGATGCAAACACTTGATGCATGAACTATTCACACTTACATTACGACGTATGAACATTTGCAATACTTGATATTAATACTTTCAAACGTCGTCCAATGTCATAAGAAAAAAAAATTGATAGAATTTGTTAGATACAAATACTTGATACATGAACTATTCACACTTGCATAACGAGAGCGTCATATGGAATTTTTTTTTGATATAATTTGTTATATACAAACACTTGATACATGAACTATTCACTTGCATGACGAGGTATGAATACTTGTAATACTTGATATTAATACTTTTTGACATTATCCAGTGCTATTTTTTTTATAGAATTTGTTAGATACAAACACTTGATACATGAACTATGTACACTTGCATGATGAGGTATGAATACTTGCAATACTTGATATTAATACTTTCAGATATCATCCAGTGCTATATGGGTAAATAAAATTGATAGAATTTGTTAGATACAAACACTTGATACATGAACTATTCACACTTGCAAGACGAGGTATGAATACTTGCTCGACGATTTATGAATACTTGCATGACAAGGTATGAATACTTGCGCGACGGATAACCCGAAAATATGTCATCGTAGATCTCATTTGAAAGAGAAAATTGCGTAGAAGACGTTCGTGGTTTTAGATTCACAAAATTCCTCACAAATCATCAGAAATATTGGCAAGATTGAACATAGAAAAAGAACCCACCTCTAAAAACGTGTAAAAGATGGTTGTGTTATGAGAGAGATAAAAGAAAACTGATATGTCTATTTTTTTTTGAAATACTTGGTATGAATACTTGATATATTATATATTAATACTTGTGTGCATAGATATCTATATTTGTGCACGCTAATTGTAAAATCTTTCAAATATTAGGCGGTCCTCCAAGTAGTTAGTGGTCCTCCAGATAGTTAGTGGTTCCTCAGGTAGTTAATACTTGAGGGACAGAATGAGGAATTGTTACGGAGAGACAGCTAGAGTGATTATGAAAATAACCGTATTGCAAAAAAGATCATATTTTTCATGTTTTTATGATATGAGAAGCTACATATATAGAGCTGTAATACAAATTAGAACCTGCAAAATAAAATTTGAAATTAAAGTTATTAGAAAAATCAACGAATATTGTTGAAATTATAAATACACAACGAGATTATGTTTTCAAACTCCTTAGTCATATCAAATCTCATATGTTATCTGACTTGTTTTGTTTCACTTTTCTCGTATACTGTAATCAGACGACTCCTTTATATTTCTACACTTTTCTCCTCATTTAAAGGTGATACATGTGTTTTGCACAAGATACATTTAAAATCACTTCAGAGTAGCATCAGACCTACTCTGGTTCGATGGGTTTAATCACCGTTAATTTGCTTTAAGATTCATGCAAAAAGCTTTAAACTTCGTGCGTATATGTTTCAATTTTTCGCTCGCACTAATCTTGAATTAGATCGGACGGTCATAATGCTCGTTGAACCTAAAATTAGGTCCAATGAGCATCGGACCTACTCCATTCTCATTTAAAATATACATATATATAGATAGGCTAATGTCATAACGTTATAACTTCGGCCGAAGTTATAACGAGTCATTTTTGCAATTTCAAAATCCAAACAACCGATCCGAACAGTTCAACATGTTCTCTATATTGAAATGTGCTTGGAGACCAAATTTTACATTTTTTGGAATTTTTT
This sequence comes from Carex parvula, assembly GCA_025461045.1. Taxonomy (NCBI): domain Eukaryota; kingdom Viridiplantae; phylum Streptophyta; class Magnoliopsida; order Poales; family Cyperaceae; genus Carex; species Carex parvula. The sequence goes on from JAJGRW010001986.1 coordinate 42,882, forward strand.
ACTATTTATTAAGCCACTTTGAAAATACTGATCCGGTGGTCCAGAAAATTTTACTGTTTTTTACTATTCACAGTAGATCTGCGATTTTCAAAGTGGCTTAATAAATAGTAAAAAAATTCCAAAAAATGTAAAATTTAGTCTCCAAGCACATTTCAATATTTAGAAAAAGTTGAACTGTTCGGATCGGTTGTTTGGATTTTGAAATTGCAAAAACGACTCGTTATAACTTCGGCCGAAGTTATAACGTTATGACATTAGCCGGTCTCTATGTGTGTGTGTGTGTGTGTGTGTGTGTGTGTGTGTATATATATATATATATACATATATATATATATATATAGAGTATGGCTAATGTGCTTCCTCTAGAACTTCGGCCTCGTGCTTCCGGAGGCATATCTTAGTGTTTGATGTTCAAACAATAAATTCAAACCGTTAGATGTTCAATCTATATTAAAATGTACTTGGAGACCAAATTTTACATTTTTTGGAATTTTTTTACTATTTATTAAGCCACTTTGAAAATTCCAGATCCGGGTGAACAGTAAAAACAGTCTGGACCATATGATCTGGAATTTTCAAAGTGGCTTAATAAATAGTAAAAAAATTCCAAAAAATGTAAAATTTGGTCTCCAAGTACATTTTAATATAGATTGAACATCTAACGGTTTGAATTTGTTATTTAAACATCAAACACTAAGATATGCCTCCGGGAGCACGAGGCCGAAGTTCTAGAGAAAGCACATTAGCCATCTATATATGCTACGCGTATATAAGGGCCCCTCCGTGCTACGGCTCACTTTTTGAGTTTTCAAAATCCTAACGGTCGATCCGAACCGACATGATCTCTCATATGAATATGTACTTGGAAACCAAATTTTACATTTTTTAGAATTTTTTTACTATTTATTATGCCACTTTGAAAATCGCTGATCCAATGGTCCAGAAAAGTTTACTGTTGTGTATAAATTAGTGTTTTTTCAAAGTGGCTTAATAAATAGTAAAAAAATTCTAAAAAATGTAAAATTTGGTTTGCAAGTACATATTCATACGGAGATCATGTTGAACGGTTCGGATCGACCGTTAGGATTTTGAAAACTCAAAAAGTGAGCCGTAGCACGAAGGGGCCTTATATACGCGTAGCACCGTAGCACTGTCCTATATATATATAGAGGAGGGATCAAGTTACAACAAAGTTACAACAACTATTTTTTTCATTTTCAAAGTCCAAATTGTCGATCCAAACCGTTCAACATGATCTCCACAATAAAATGTGCTTGCAGATCAAATTTTACATTTTTTGAATTTTTTTACTATTTATTAAGTATTTTACAAAAAATAGTCATATTCAGACCATTGAATTTTGTACCCATCTTAATAAATAGTAAAAAAATTCAAAAAAATATAAAATTTGATCTGCAAGCACATTTTATTTAGATAATCATGTTGAACGGTTTGGATCGACAATTTGGACTTTGAAAATGAAAAAAATGATTGTTGTAACTTTGTTGTAACTCAAATTTGTTGTAACTTGATCCCTCCTCATATATATATATAGCTGGGCTATGGTGAGTTGTGAAGTATGAGGTCATTTTTACTTCACGCTCATATTTTCATTTTAAAATCTAAACAACCGATCCGAACAGCTCAACATGTTCTAAATATTGAAATGTGCTTGGTGACTAAATTTTACATTTTTTGGAATTTTTTTACTATTTATTAAGCCACTTTAAAAATCGCTGATCCGGTGGTCCAGAAATTTTTACTGTTTTTTACTGTTCACAGTGGATCAGCGTTTTCAAAGTGGCTTAATAAATAGTAAAAAAATCCCAAAAAATGTAAAATTTAGTCTCCAAGCACATTTCAATATTTAGAACATGTTGAACGGTTCGGATCGGTTGTTTGAATTTTCAAAATGAAAATATGGCATTGTTTTACTTCACAACTCACCATAGTCTATCTCTCTCTATATATATATATATATATATATATATATATATATATATATATATATATATATATATAACTCTTTTGTATTTTTTGAAAAGAATTCATCAGTAACTTGTCATGTTATTTTTCATTGTACAAATCCACAGCGTTAAATAGATATTTCGTCTAAAAATTTGTTTTATACGAACTTTTATTGTAAAATATACTTGTTTGAAAACTTTTTAATTTAATACATAATTTTATTTTTGAATGAAATCCAAAACACACACTATTTATAAATATCGTACGAGAAAAACACAAAAACACAACACAAATTCCGTGAACTCTTCACAGAATTTTTTTTAGTTACCACAGTAAAAAATCAAAAGTAAATGATTACCACTCTCTCATGGCTTTTTCAATACTACTACCCACGCGGATCCAGTTCGCGAACTAAAATGGGTTGTTGTGCGGACTGAGCTGGCGCACCAAATTGATTATTTTATTATTTTTTTGTATTTTTTGGTGCGCGGACTGAGCTGGCGCACCAATATTTTTTTTTTAGTTCTGTTCTGAATTGTTTGAAATTTTTGAACTAATTTGTTTTTTTCTGTTCTATTCTATTTTATTCTGTGGTATTTATAATTATATGTACACATAACATTTGATGGTGAAATTGCAGAAAATAAAACGCACTTGTTTAACAAATAAAATTTTGGACTAAATTTGAACTAAAATTACTACAACAAATTATACGTACAATATGAGCAGCGTTTTGTACTAAGTAAGTTGGTGCGCAAATTGCTACAAATTACAAGCACAATTCGATCAATGTTTTATACTACAAATTATACGCATAACATAAAAAAATTTAGTCCAAAAATTTCAAACAATTCAAAACATAACTAATATATATATAGAGTGGCTAATATCAAAACGTTTGCACCAAGGCCCTCGTGCAACCAAGTCGTTTTCGGATTTTTAAAGTCCAAACAGTCGATCCAAACCGTTAGATGTTTAATCTATATTAAAATCTACTTGGAGACCAAATTTTACATTTTTTGGAATTTTTTAATATTTATTAGGCCACTTCGAAAATTGCTGATCCGGATAAACAGTAAAAACAGTGCAACCAAATTCTGGACCATGTGATCAGCAATTTTCAAAGTGGCTTAATAAATAGTAAAAAAAATTCCAAAAAATGTAAAATTTGATCTCCAAGCAGATTTTAATATAGATATCACATCTAATTGTTTAGATCGACCGTTTGGACTTTGAAAATCCAAAAACGACTTGGTTGCACGAGGGCCTTGGTGCAAACGTTTTGATATTAGCCACTCTCTCTCTCTCTCTATATATATATATATAAACCAAAAAATAAAAAACCAAAAAACAAATTAAAAAAAATAATAAAATAATTAATTTGGTGCGCCAGCTCAGTCCGCGCACCAACTTGGTGCGCCTCCCCAGTCCGCGCACTAACCCATTTTGGTGTGCGAACTGGATCCGCGTGGGTGGTAGCTAGTATTGAAAAAACCATGGGGAGAGTGGTAATCTTTTAATTTCGATTTTTTACTGTAGTAACTAAAAAAATTTCGGAACTCTTCATTCGGTGCTATTAAATCTAGTATTTTCGACGTAATTCTTCCTTGATGTACAGTAATGATTAAAATGTAACGGAATTACAATTTAACATTATTATAAATAAATGATGTTTAGAAAGCCGTTTTAGAACTTAAAATTTTGTACAAAGAATGCAAACAAACAGCTATTAGCTACTGAATTATAATATTTTTGTTTGAGTAATGATGGTCAAGCTTCTCAACTTAAAAATTCAATAAATATCCTCCAATCGAATTTTAAACTTTAACATATCTATAATTTACTTTCCCATCATTTTCAATTTTTTCGGAGCTAAACTCAAACAGTGCGGTAATGCAGAATCCGGGCCAATCCGGACTGTCAGAAAAGTACGATCTCCCAGTATTGTTTTTTTTCGGCAAAAAGCCCGTAGGCATGATATTATTCAGAGGAAAAGATTACAGTCGAAGTTGTACGTACCAGTAGCAAATTAAGAACAAGAATAAAACACAGTTACAGATAGTAATACTAAAACAAACAACTGTGATATGCCACTGTGCATGAACAGTGTGGCTTATGAGTGCAAGAGAGGATTCGAGCCAAGAAAAACAGGTTCGGCAGCCTTCGAAATTAAAACTCTTGCTGTCTGATAACCATCTAAAGCCACAGATCTAGGAGAGAGAACCAACAATATCACCACAACATCACCCAAACCAGCAGTCCAAACGAAAAACTAAAAAACTGAAACTAAAACTAAACAAAAGTAAACTAACAGTAAAACTAATTTAAGATACAGAGAAAAAACTAGAAGGAGATGCTACCGATCGCCGTCACAAAGCAGGAGAAGGTGGTCCTGAGCACAATCTGAGGCTGGAGGAGGCGGGGACGAGAAGAGATGGATGCGAGAGGTGAAGGTACTTGGATCAAAGAGCCCAGATCATCGCCGTCGAAGATGGCAGTGGAGATGGAGTTATCGGAGGTGGTGCCGGCTACAAATGAAGAGGGAGACAGTGCCACAGACTTTCGACGCATGGCGAGCGAGAAGGTAGCAATGAGAGAAGTGTGGAGAGGAGGGAATGAGGGAATAAGAGGCGAGGGAGAGGGTAAGGGGAGAGGGAGGCGACTATTCCTGTACGACTCACAAAACAAGATTTTTCTCACGCACAGGTCTCCTGATTTCTATGTATTGTTTTTGTTATCAAAGCAAAAATTGGTTCTCCTATTACATTATAATATTACAAAAGGAGGACTCAAATGCTCTGTTGGTTTCGTAATCTAATAATTTCTCATGTCCTTTATCTCTATTTTAAAGTCTAAACAGACTATCCAATCTATTCAAAATAGAATGATCTCCATATTAAAATGTATTTGGAGATCAAATTTTATCTTTTTCGAAACTTTTTTACTATTTTTTAGATAGATACAAAATTACTGTTTTTCAGAGAAAGTCTGGACCATTCAAAAACAGTGATTTTGTATTTATCTAAAAAGATAATATATTTTTTTTTTCAAAAAATATAAATTTTGTTCTCTAAACACATTTTAATATAGATATTATGTTTAAACTTTGAAATAAAAAATAAAAAATATGGAGGTATAATTAAAACACGAAAGCAATGAGACATTGAGCCCTCCTTGCAAATTATTGTTCAAATAATTTATACTTCGTAAGAATAGTTGAATTTCAAAGTTTCTTAACCATGACACATCACCTTTTATAATAGAAATCTGATAATTGTGAGGTTCTATTGTCGGTAAAATTCTCCGATTCTAATTAGTAATTACTTTTGATCAGGAGTCAGGACCATCCTTTAGAAAGTCGTTAATATAGTTATAACTGGCGCTAGTTGGTGCATACAAGTCTTTAAATCTAATATAAAGTCTTTAAACATATCATGTCAGAAACAAAATAACAACAACACAAATATAACTCAAAAGTATTTCATAATGGATCTCATTTGAAAGAGAAAATCGAGTAGAAAATGTTCGTAGTTTTAAATTTGTAAATTTCTCACAGGTCGTTAGAAAAATAGACGAGAATGGTCGGAGAAAAAAAAAATTGGTAAAAATAATCATTTTTTTTTTTCAAAGACAAATTGAGAAAAAAAATAATTATAGTTGAACTAGTCGGAAAAAAATGCACAAAATGATATCATAAATGCGTTTGATATATCTAAGATGGAATAATTTTTTTTAAAATTATACAACTTTATTATGATTAGTTTGTTTAAAATTTTATTATATTAAAGTTATTCGAAAAAGTTTTCATTTTATTTTTAAATTCTTTACTCGTAATTTTTTTAATAGAAGTTGTATCATTTTAAATTGAAAAATACTCGAAATTTTTATTATTAGAAAATAAAATAAATAAATATCGACATTGAAGAAGCATTTGGCGAAAATTCAAGATATAGCAAAAACGTGATAGGGCGAAAACTCATCGAAAATGACAAACTCATTCGGTCCCTATAATAAATATTTTAGTATTGTAATAAACATAACAAACGATAAGTTTATGATTAAATTGATTACAAGTTTGAAAGAATTACTTGGTAGACCTGACTTGGTCACGTGTGTCATTCGGGGCACTGCGAATGTACCCTACTTCGCCATGCTCATCTCTATATTCTGAAATTGGATTATTAAGACCTTGTATGCACATTCTTTCCAAGAAGACATTATGCATACCATTATTCTGAAACCAACTCCGATATGGAAAAAGCTGATCGTCTGTCCATAACCCGTCAGAACAATCACGTGATTGGCAGGATGAGATGCCTGTTGTACATAAGTGCGGTGCTTAACAATCCAATTTTTCCTTGTCACATTGACACTGTGAACAATGTTATGTAACCGGCGTACCTCGTCCTCGTCCAACGGGGGTACTGGTGGGATGACCTGTGAATACCTAAGCTGACGCATCACTCGATTAGGATAATGGTGTTCCACTATCTAAAAGTGTATTAGTGGCACACTGGCTAGCCATACATCTCTCTCATCGTAAACTCGTGCCGGCAACCGAGACGGCATCTCATCTAACATTTCTTTGTAAGGCTCCCATTTTACCACATAATCTTCGAGATCCTGCAATTGGCTTCGAAAGTAGCCAACTCCAGCCCAATTGTGAGCTTAATTATAATCATGGCGACAACACCACATCTCTCTGATTGCAGGACACCTATAATAAAAAATTTAAGATCTTAATAAACATAATCGACGTCAAATTAAAGTATTGTAAAGTTTTTTGTACTTACCTTTGTGAATTCGGGTAGCCCCAATGTGGAGTCCATCCATCTTCAGGATAAGGATGACTGGTCGGTAATATGGACCAACACCAATGCTATAGAACAAGAGTTGGTCCCCACATAGTTCTTGTCTTACGCTCAACGGCAACACACAAGTTCCTATAGAGTAGTGCTAGAACAACACCACCCCAGTTGTATTGCTCCGGTTCATCAAGATTTTCTAGAAATTACAGATACATGCCGTAGCCGAATCTCCCTAAGAATTAGCAAAAAGTATAGTCCTGAACAAGTCGAGTATGTAAGCCCGAGTGTATTGGCGTACTTGCTCCTCTGTAGGCTCACCAGGCTGTTCAGTTGGCATGGCAGCAAATCGATTGCGCAATTCCTTCAAACTTATGGAATATCCACACATCGTGCGAACACCAGTTCCCTCATTCGACACCGATCTCTTCTTCTTTTTAAGCACCAAATCTGCAACCTTAACTCCAAGAAGCCGCTCCACTAAGTCAAACGCATTACCGTCTGCAAAACCAGTCACCGGAGCCCCCTTTATTGGCAATCCCATAGACATGAAACATCTTGTAGTGTGATCGTCATCTCTCCCACAAGAAGATGGAAATTGTGCGTCTCTGGTCTCCACCGCTCAACGAGGCCAGCAAGGAGTCATTTGTCAATATTTATATCATCCATTCGAGCTACCTGATACAAACCGAGCCTACACAAGAATGGGTCGCAACGCGAGTGGCGTGGAATCACAGACCGGTGTGTCGAACATCCACCACGTTATAATCCTGTCATTGTTATACAATTTGGTTAAAATAAAATATCGTAATTCAAATATTTATATCTCTTTATTCAAAAATATGTGAATTTTGGATAGTATATGATTCATTGAGTAACTTACCCTATCAGATAACAGTGAGACCTTATCCTGTGCATGCGGCATCCATAAAAAATCGCTAAAATTCTCTGTTGCAGGATTACGCGAACCACAGCTGCTTGACATCCTACAACCAGCGAGGATTAAATGTTTTCAATGTGATACTAATTTAATTCATACACAATTTAAATGTACTACAAGGAGTTGTAAACACACATGAATTACACATTTATTTTGAGCAAGTCCAACAAAATTATACAACAAATAAGTAAAATTAAAATACACTAAATTTGATACAAATTCACAAAATTAAAACTAATCGGGTGCAATTGCACAAAATTATACCTAACTCATAAAATTAAACCTAATCGGATGCTAATTTACAAAATTAAATCTAATTTAGTGCAATTTCACATAATTAAACCTAACAATAACCTTGACAACAAATTCAACCTTAAATTATTGGCAATTTACAAAGTTCTACAATAATTTCAAAAAAAATAAAAATCTTCTAAACGTCGTTGTCAGGGGGCCAGGCGTGTGCTAGACGGTCACTGTCGGGGGCCAGGCGGAGCTGGACATCGTGGAGAAGAATGGCCAGGCGCGTGCACGGAGCGGTCTTGCCTTTTTTTTTCATAAATCGCGGGGGTGCGGTAGGGGACAGAGAGGAGTGGTAGGGTTAGAGACAGAGAGGAAAAAAAGGGACGGGCTGCGCGTGGGTAATGAAAGGGACCTGGCTATTTTTTTTTTCCTTCCGCCTGGCCATGATAGATACAAACGGCCCGGTTTTTTATTTTTTTTCGGCCCTCCCCTAGGCCATGATAGAGAATAACGGCCCACGTTTTTTAATTTTTTTTTTCCGAACTCCCTGGCCGTTCAAAACTATAACGTCCTTCTTAATGCGTCCCGTTAATCTGCTAATCTGGCCGTGATGGTCCAAATTATGGACTATTACGTTTTTACTATATCTCGAATTTTCTCCAAATGCTTCTTCAATGTAGATATTTATTTATTTTATTTTTTATTAATAAAAATTTCGGGAAAAATACTCCAGTAAAAATAATTTTCTTTGACGACCCCTTAATGCTAACATGTTTTATAGGAACCTACTCTATCTACGAGTGGATTTGCAGTGCATGTGCATCAGCATCCACCTTTCATGACTTAGCTTATGCAATATGGTGTTTTTTATGTTATTTTCCGAATGATTAAGATTTAAGATGAACCAAAATCGGATGATAATTATTGGATCTGACCCAGTCCGTTAGATCCGAATTCATTGCACCAGAACAAAAATCAAATGGGCAACTCTTATTATACGGTGTTTCCTGCTTCATTGGTGGCTTGGTTGGTGACGTGAACTACCAAATTCGGGCGTGGAAATAACCACTTCGACACCAAATTAAGATCTGCTTCCTCCTTTTCAATCTTCCTATAAGAAATCAGCGATTAGTCTCCGTCTCTACCCAAAACACCACCTAACCCCTACTCTATTCCGAAAGGAAAAAAGAATAAGAAAAAGAATCTCAGGTCTCACTTACTCTTGTTCTTCTAATTTTCTTTTGATTTAGATCAATTGTTGGTTTAGCTTACCTGCATCCAATTCTTTCGATTTGTTTTTATTTTACAAGTAAGTCACTTTTCATGGAATCGCTTTTCTCGATAATCGTAACGGATTAAAATAAGTCTGTTACGTCTGATCAGAAACCTTTGTTCTTTCTTTTGTCTGAATTATATTACCTTTCTGTCTAGGTTTATGAGGTATAAAACTTTTGTTGTAAAGGTTCCTACTCTGGAGCTGAAGAAATTGATTTGATTTGTCACCATCTAGGAAGCTAGTTAGATTTGATTTCGATCACAGTATGAATTACGATTTTGTGCTAAATTAACGCTGATCATCTTATTTTCCTTCGCAATTTATCTGTCGTCAATCGATGGGGAGATTTTATGAATGTCTATCTAGCCGTCCTTTCATATCCTACGGATACTCAGTATCAGTTACGTTGAAAGTATATTCAATCCTGTCACCACAGATTAGTTTTTTGCTGCTAACAGATCAGAAAATATTACTTTAGTATTAGTTCAAAATTAAACAATCAACCTTCATGTCGACTTAGGATTTCAGATAGGTCAATGTATTACTAGCATTCTATCAAGGATCCTTGTTTCTTTTAATTCCTCCCTCTTGATCCATCTGCGCTCTGTTAGGGCTGTAATGTAATTTTTTCCAGATCCAAGTATCTATATGCAAATTTGTGCTACTTTCTCTTTTTACCAATGCATTTTGAAAATTGCAGGAAATGGCGGCACCTCTGACAAGAATCGGTCTGGCCGGACTGGCTGTCATGGGCCAAAACCTGGCTCTAAACATCGCTGAAAAAGGCTTCCCAATCTCAGTCTACAACCGCACAACTTCCAAGGTGGACGAGACTGTTGAGCGGGCTCGTCTGGAGGGCAAACTCCCCTTGTATGGGTACCATGATCCTGCCTCTTTCATCCAGTCTATCCAAAAGCCTCGTGTTGTGATAATGCTGGTAAAGGCTGGTGCACCTGTGGATCAGACGATTCAGACCCTCTCGGCTCACCTGGAGAAAGGTGATTGCATCATCGATGGTGGCAATGAGTGGTACATATCAGTATTTACTTGGTTGATCATATAATTGTTCATTTGGGTACCTGTGCTGCACCATTATGGAGTTTGATCACGGTTTTGTTGGCTTGATTTACAGGTACGAGAACACAGAGAGGAGGGAGAAGGAAATGAACGAGCTGGGGTTACTCTACCTTGGCATGGGGGTGTCGGGTGGTGAGGAGGGTGCCCGCCATGGCCCCTCTCTGATGCCTGGTGGCTCTTACGAGGCCTACCAACGCATCGAAGACATCCTCCTCAAGGTTGCCGCTCAGGTCCCTGATAGTGGTCCTTGTGTTACTTACATTGGCACTGGCGGCTCTGGCAACTTCGTCAAGATGGTCCACAACGGGATCGAGTATGGTGACATGCAACTAATTGCTGAGGCCTATGATGTTCTCAGGTCAGTGGGGAAACTCTCCAATGAGGAGTTGCATGCTGTTTTCTCTGAGTGGAACAAGGGAGAGCTTCTCAGCTTCTTGGTTGAGATTACTGCCGACATCTTCTCGATCAAGGATGACAAGGGGGATGGATACTTGGTTGACAAGGTGTTGGACAAGACCGGCATGAAGGGAACCGGGAAATGGACCGTGCAACAAGCGGCGGAGCTGTCAGTTGCGGCCCCCACCATCGAGGCATCACTCGATTCTCGCTTCCTTAGTGGTCTGAAGGATGAGCGGGTTGAGGCCTCAAAGGTTTTTGGTCCAGGCGTGCTAACTGGTGGGCCTGAGGTCGACAAGGCACAGTTGATAGATGACGTGAGGCAAGCATTGTATGCCTCCAAGATTTGCAGCTACGCACAGGGGATGAATATTTTGAAGGCGAAGAGTGCTGAGAAAGACTGGGGACTCAATTTGGGTGAACTGGCAAGAATTTGGAAAGGTGGGTGCATTATTCGGGCTATTTTCTTGGACAGGATCAAGAAGGCCTACGACAGGAAATCTAACCTGGCAAACCTGCTTGTGGACCCGGAGTTTGCAAAGGAGATCTTGGATCGGCAGGCTGCGTGGAGGCGGGTTGTTTCCCTCGCTATTAATTATGGAATTAGCACACCTGGCATGTCGGCCAGCCTGGCATACTTTGACTCTTACCGTAGGGAGAGTCTCCCGGCAAACCTGGTCCAGGCACAGAGGGATTACTTTGGGGCCCACACTTATGAGAGGACTGATATGGAGGGAGCCTTCCATACCGAGTGGTTCAAGATTGCGCAGAAGTCTAAGATTTGAATTTCTATTGTGGAAAGGTTCCTTCCTCACTTTGAGGTTGTGGTGTTATGAGATTATTAATTCTGTTTGTTCTAATTATCAATTTGCAAGAGGTTGGTGAATAACCTAGAGATGTCATGCTTCTCGTAGGAATTTGAGAACCTGTTTTATTGCCATGTTTATTTAAATAAGAAGCATTTTTTTTGCTTTTTTTTTTTTCCTATCTACGCCTGTCTTGATGGTATTTCAGGAGAGAATGATTTGACACGCAATATGTAGTTGTCAAAAGCTGAGCTTCCTATGTCTGGAATTATGAATTTGATAACCTCATTCAGTACAAAAAAGGGACAGAAATGCCTGTCCCGAGATCGCCACTCCCGTCAAAAGCAAAGATTAGAAGATGCATTTTAGTAAATCAGTTTATTTCAACTATGACTATTTGTTGAACTTCACATCGAAAATAAAAATGTATTAGAAAAATTTAATTTTAAATTACGACATATTTATTGAATATAATACAACATACTGCACCATGGTCGCATGTTTGAAACCTGAATGAAGAAATTACTTGTGGATATTAAATAGTTTGATTGCTTGACCTCCAACTTTTATAAAAAAATATAATACAATATAAAAACTATATAAAATAATGTTTTCAATAGATGAACATATAATAAAATAAGTAATCATGTACATCGGATTATATATGTTGTCCCTAACGGTACATAGAGAGGGGTGAATATAGGGCTTTTTAAAATTTAGACCCTACAACTTGTAACTATCGGTCGGATAGACAAGTTTGAAAGACGTTCCTGTGTTTAAGTAATCTATCTATTCTAAGTTTTTGGCGGAATCAAGAACTTGTAAATTAAATAAATAAAGTACTGTAAAGTAAATAGATAGAGTTAGATAAATTGACACAGGAGTTAATAACGGAGTTCGACCACTAAATGACCTACATCTCCGAAGCAACACAACCTAACCGACGCGCTTTTACAAGTTGTGACCGGCGAGATAATACTCCTACGGTCCACACAAACAGACAGATGAGTGAGCACAACAACTCAAAGAGAGAAGTGAGCACAATATCTCAAGAACAAGCACAACGGCTTAGAGTAGGTGAGCAACAAATGCTCTAAGTCCAGAATATCACTAGCTTCATTTTAATCTCACAATGATCAATTTATGTGAAGTATATTTGAGGTTGCTGGAAAGATAATTGAAGTTTAGACACAAGCAACAATGGACTAGGCTAAACCTCTCAAAGGATTCTAAAGTGTAATGTTTTTTAGGGTAGTCTCTACGTTACTTAGACGACAGAGCCCACCATTTATAGTGGAATTCAAAGGATAGCCAATGGCTCTATGCAGATCACAATGTCTACAACATAATGGATTAGCCTATTTTGTTTGTGCATAGTTTCCAGTATTGATCAGGCCCGGTTATTTGAATTTTGAATTAGATTTCCAGTCATGCACGGTTAGACTTGGGGAGTCACAACCTCAGATCTACTTTATCGTACTTTTGGATATAAATAAAAATTGATAAAACAAAATGGTAAAGTGTGATCTTCATAATCTTCATGATCTCGATCTCTATGATCTTCTGTAATCTTCATGATTCAGCATCTCATCAATATCCGACATTCCAAATGGCTCGTGTGAATCTTTCATCAGATCATTTGTATCAAATCATTCCTTGTAGCTCGAGGAGATCATGTATCCGATTATCTTGTACAACTTGTCACGTCAACTTGTCATGATATGCATCTTTGACTTGCTTTGACCTTTGAATGTAAAATTGTTACATCAACTTGTCATGATATGTATCGTTGACTTGCTTTGATCTTCAGACGTAACCACTAAACCTGTATAGAAACTGATTCAATGTTTATATGTTTTGCAAATTAGTCGAACAACACAGAAGATTGCTTACAACAACAATATACCCTATATATGGATGAACATATTGTTGTAAGCAATCTCTGTGTTATTTGAATAATTTGCAAAACATATAAACATTAAATTTTACAGTTTCTTTGTTTGAGATGTATGCAGGTTTTGTTTGAGATGTATGTAGGTTTAATTGTTCTGTTCGAAGGTCAAAGCAAGTCAAAGATACATATCATGACAAATTGACGTGACAAGTTGTACAAGGTAATCAGATACATGATCTACGCGAGCTATAAGGAATGATTTGATACATGATTCACACGAGCTATTTGGAATGTCATATATCGATTGGATGCTGAATCATGAAGATCATGGAGATTAAGATACTGAAGATTATGAAGACCATACTTTACCAGTTTGTTTTATCATTTTTAATTTAAGTCCAAAAGTATGATAAAGTAGATATGAGGTTGTGACCGCCTAAGTCTAACCATTGCAAACCTGGAAGTCAAATTAACCAGACAGATCAATACTGAAAACTAGAGACAAACAAAATAGGCTAATTACTAAATTATGGGGATCTTGATTTACATTGAGCCGTTGGCTATCATTTGAACTCCATTATAATAGTGGGCTTTGTCGTCAGTCTAAGATATAAATAAATACCCTCACAAATACAATCCTTCAAAATCCTTTGAGAGGTTTAGCCTAGTTTCTTGTTGCTTGTGAAAGACTTCAATTATCTTTGTAGCAACCACAAATATATTTCACCTAAATTGATCAGTATTGAGATTAGAGTGATAGTCAGTGAGTGTCTGGACTTAGAGCTTTTTGTTGCTCGCCTACTCCAGCCATTGTGTTTGCTTTTGAGTCGTGTGTGCTCCTTTCTCTGTTCTTTGGGCCGTAGGAGTGTTATCTCGCTTGTTCCAACTTATATTCCTTTCTGCATTGGGTAATAGAAAGGCGCGTCTAGTTTTGGTTTCATTACCCGAAGACGTAGGTTCTTCAGTTGGCCGAACTCCGTTATCAATTCATGTGTCACTTTCTCTAACTCTATCTATTTACTTTATTGCACTTAATTTATTGCACTTTAAATTCATAAATTCTTGATTCCGTCAAGAACTATATAGTTAGACACACTTGCACACAGGAACAATTTTAGACTTATCTATCCGACCGATAGATACAAGTTATACTTCAATATCTAACAGATAGAGTTTCGAAAGTTTTAAACAACCCCATATTCCCCCCCACCCTCTAGGTGCCGTTAGAGACAACATAACAAATATTTGTAAAATTATATAATTATTAATCAAATTTGGAGTGAGATATATCTTTATTTTTAAAATTCAAACAGTCCAACTGAATCGCTCAATATGATCTCCATATAGAAATGTACCTTAATACCGAATTTTACATTTTTTTACTGTGTGTTCTTTTTTATAGGTAGAACAGTAGAAATCACTACTTTGCCATACAATTCAGGTCAATTGTTTGGATTTGAAAATAAAAATACAAATTCATCGTACGGACTGATGTGCGCTATGCATAGCACCATAGCCTCACTTTTAAAGTTGATAATAATTAATAAATAATCCAATGATTAAAAATACTAGATAACATCATATACATTAGAGCCTTACAACTTCACCATTTAAAGTACTAAATTAAGCACAAAACAGGTGCATGTGCACGCATAACAATACCAGGAAATTTCTGGTACTGTTAGCCGTAATTAATGTCCATTGCGGCACTAAATCAGACTATAAGATCAAAGTCTGGGAGACTAATCAAGAAAGACATCAAAGTGCGTTAAAGGCACAAGTTCGCAATAAATCCAAATCCAAATGCAATCAGCCAATCACTATCCTTGCATCTATCCATAATTCGCAGTATCCATAAACAAGCAATAACACCTTCAAACCAGAGATGGAGGCAAAATCATAGTATATTTCTCGGAAAGGGGAGGTGGTCAATCGCGAAAAATTTCTAGTAAAACTCTTAAGGTCAAGTTTGGGATTCTTGTAACGTTTCTGCTTAAAATACACACAAATATGGCATGTAACTGTAACATTTGAGGTCAAGTTTGGGATACCTGTAACATTTTTGAGTAACAATGGGAGTCGACTGAATCCAGTTCAATAGTTCAATCTACTACATGTATCCACTCTAGCTTCCAACAACTAATAGGAACAAATGATAAAAACAACAGATACCCTTCTTAAGACCAAAATTAACAACAATGTAAAGTTCCGCATAAAACCATCAAACAATTAACTTTAATAAAATAAAATGGACAAAAAAAAATATACATAATAATATCTTGCCCTATTGTTCACTTCCAGGAAGTGCAGAAAGTGCAGATTGCAACAAGGAAACCAACCTAGACCTCAACACAGAAATGATATAATCTAAAGAACAGTGTGAATTCACTTGTTGATTCTGAGTTTGCACCAGAACCTCAGCGTCCAAATACCGCCTCAGGCTTACCTCAACCACATCAACTAACCCTAGAGAACTGTGGGTGTGCATCCATTTTGAGACCATAAAACCAGCCAATAAAAACTCGCCTCTTATCACCAACTCTGAGAGGAAACAGGGGAAAAGTACACGTGCAAATACCAACTTTTCATTCCACCTTTGCCCCATACTGTCCCACTGCTTGATGAACCCTTCCTGGCAAGTCCGTGAAAGGTGGCCAATTAAATAGCATAAATAAGAGAACAGTTTAGAGTAGGCTGTGGGCCCTGCACTGGAACTGCACAAAAACCCAGAGAACAAAACAAGTGCCAAGAGCTCAATATCATCATTATGTGCTGCATTGTAAATGGTGCTGTCTTTCAATTTTGTCTCTACCAGCTGAAGACACTGGCCACGAGGACCCTCATGTGGTAGAGCCAATAACAGCTTCAGAGCAACAAAGCAATCTTTGGCAGCCAACATTGGTATCAAATTATTTGATTCGTCTTCATCAAGAAGTACTTTTGACTTTGAAAGAGACCGGTCAAATAGCTCCATTACTCGGTTTATTTCTCCAAGGTTAATTAGTTTCTGAACCACATCCATCCAACAAGCATGAAGGGGGTGAACCAAAACTGAGACCGGTTCCGACTCAGTTACTATCTTTGATGTACTTCCCAAATCATCAGGGAGTGAGTCCCATCCATCGTCCCACTCATCATTGGCCCATTCATTAACTTCCTTTGGCGAATCATGGGTCTCATCTCGCTCTAGTTTGGGACAGAACAACTCTTCCCATTGCTCTAACACCGCTTCCAAAACATTTACAGTCTCGACAGATATATCACCAGAAACATTTTCAGAAACTTGCAGGAACCGAGAAACAGCAGAGTCTAGGGTTGCGAGATCCTCTGCGGATATTGTAAAACTAGGGAACAGTGAGGAAACTAATTGGGTCGATCTTAGAGCCACCAAAGTACTTGTGATACTGCCGCTGGAGAATAAAGAGCTTTCCAGAGCAATACCAGTACTTTTTTGAGTACCAGATCCATCCCAAGATTCCCATTTATCCACAAAAGAAACAATTTCGGGAGGTAGAGTTTTGGTGTTCTCGCCAGTTATAGCTTGCATAAGTTGCAAGGCGAAAACTCGAGTTTGGCTCGCTAATTCCAATTTCTCTGAGAAATTATGCAACTGTCTCCAAACCTCACACCTTACTGTTTCAGGTCGTCTGGGTACTTCTCTGAAAATCTGCTCAGAGAAGATAATAGACTATACAATTGCTCAGTTGAATTGGATCCTTCGATTAAGACTGATAATGATTTGCCCGCCACATCACCATAAAGCTCTAGAAGATCAACATTGTGGTTCCAGCCTTCAGTACAGGCATAATATAGTGCACCTACTGACTCAAAATCACACCCCGAAAGAATCATGGCTTTGCAAAAATATGAAACATCAGCAGTCAAACCGCTCGGAAAACCGACTTTCACATACCCTGAGATAGTGTCCCAACCTGGTTTATTGAAATAGCACCATCTGTCAGAAGGCCTTTAAAAATTTCGAGACAATTTAAGACCGCTGTTTTCTCAGTAATTTCCTGCACAAGCTTGACCCAGAAATTAACTAGTGAGACAAGAGCCTCTTTCCAAGCAGGGCCATCTGGTGGGACCCGTGAGAGATTAACCGGAAAACAGAGGGTGAAGTACCTACCCGTGACATAAGAAATATCCGATTGAGAGAGAAAACTTATGTACTTCTTGCACCTATCAAAGCTCGTCTCAATCTCTCCTATGAAATTTTGCAATGCACTTGCTTCTATACTATTCGCTAACCTGGCTTCACTCCTCCCTTCCAAAGAGGCCAATAGACCCAAGATGTAGTGCTTGTAAACCCCTTTACTGGATATCAAACCCTTGCTAAGGGCACTATCATACATTCCCACAAGAGATTGCACTGTCTCTGCCAGGGGCATTCACATTACTTCATACACATTCTTGCATATTTCTTCATTAAAATGCTCAAAATTCAAATCATACAGCCCAGCAATATTTTTGAAATCGAGATCATCTATGAAGGAGAGCCGAAGGCACTCTTGCTCCAGCATTTTGTAATACCTGGAATGCTCGAGCATATGCATGTGGTGGTGCTCTTTGTCCATGTATTTAATGTATTCCGGGTCTAAGGAACGTTGCAGATATGCATGACAAGCAGAGAGGATGCTGAATATATAGGACAGCCGTTGCTTGTTTCGGCCATCAATTTTAGGGTAGACTGATGAAGAGACAATGTGGATTAAACTCATGGCATTTTTTACAATTTCATCTCTATATTCTGAGATTTCAGCTAATATGTCGTTATTCTCCCAGCAATCTGAAACTAGGGCACAGCTAAGGAAACGAAACACCACCTGTAAGGAAATACAAGAATGTTAATAATTAACTTCTCCACAGCTCAAGGATGCAAAATATCGATTCGAAGCAGTTAAACAAGAGGGGAGAATGAAAACACAGACAGACCTCAGTACGATGCAACCCATACATATCAGCTAGCTTAACTGCCTCCTTCAGTACATGTTTCTTCTCTAGTTTAACCGTATCAACCAAAGCAAAAATTGAACTCTTAATATAATCAGCATCACCAGACAAAAATCGTGCTGCGTTTACCCCAGGCATTAGCTGCTCAAGAGCTTTGGTTTGCTCGGTGAACCTCTTCTCCTGCTCTAGCTTTGCCTTCCATTCCGTCCAAAAAATACTCTGTGCCTCATTCATTTGGTCCCCATCTGACAAAAAGGGAAAATATAAGTACAATAAACAAATGTATCGTACTCTGATATTGCAGGTACAATACTTGTGAACTCACTGAGTTTAGTCAGGAACCAAATGCCGAAAATTTAACAACTTTAAAAAGCAAAAAAAAAAAGGTTATAGTTTGAGTTTAAGCTTGTGATATCTATCATTAATTTACGTTTCAGTAAAGACTCTGACGAAAGGTTTCGGAAAGTTATCAATTGGTAAAGACTCTAATATGCAGATTTGACAAACAAATCAATTGGAAAAGATTCTGATGTGCAGATTCGGAAAAACAACAATTGAAAAAAAAGGAAAAAAAAAAACACTTGCTGGCATAATGTACCCACATGCTACCATCTAAAAGACAAATACTAGTTAGTACCTGAGTCAAGCGAAACAAACTTCTCATAAAAACCATGCAACAACAGCTCCCTTCTCTCCTTGGGGGAGGCACATTCCTTCCTGGCATTGTTCAAAGAACTATAAGCCATTCCAATACCCATCATGCTATGCACCTCTTTATAGTCCCGTCTGTTTTTTATCTCTTCTTCTATGACCGCCACAACCCCCCAAAGGATCCACCAAATTTAACAGTAACAAGAGGCGAGCATGTCATCCTCTTCACTAACAGGTGGATGCATCCATGATCTTGCAGAGATGCAACCAGCTCATCTTTAGGAGAGAAGCCATTTCTAGCGAGCCAAGAGATGATGACGTTTATCGCCCTTGTTTTGACTGAGAAATAATCCTTCTGTATGGTACTTTAGGTATATTTTTCTCAGTGTATTCTCCCTTATTACACAAATCCATGAGCCAGGGGAGTTCAGTTGAGGCGAAAGACATGATCTTCTTCCTCTCTTTCTCTTCATTCGGTATCCCATTGCACACCCAAAATAGCATTTCTTTTCAACTCGGTCTTTTCCAATTGTACCCTCCCTACTTTTACTTGAAGGGAAAACCCTGAGATGGTCGAGATTTTCACAAATATCAAACTCCTTCCACGCATTTACAATTCCCCAACAGACGCCTCATCACAATTGCTAAGTGCAAACCCTATTAACTTCTTACGGGAATCCAAATCAAGGCTGTCAAGCTGAGGCCCACGAGCAATAGCAGCACAGAGGTCCCATGCTGGTCCATGTCCCTTTTTTGCCAGGCCAAGGCACAGATCAGATGCCAGTTGGATATCACCGGCCACAGCTGCCTCTCTGGCAATCGCCTCCTCAACCACCGAAATTTCATCTTCAGTTTTTAACCCAAGAAGTTTGGCAACATCAATAATTTCATCCACATTTAGATAAGCTCCAGTTCGGCTTGTGATTATGGTGCGGATCACCTCCATGAAATCTTTTATTTGTTTGAATTGCATGGGGAGGAGAGTGACACCCAGCTCAGGGAGGCGTATTGTTATTGCATCAATTATATCAGATTCAGCCTGAACACTTCGGCTGTTAGGAAGGAGGCTCAAGCATTCCCTTGCTTTCCAAATCTAGAAAAACAACAACAACAACAACCAAGCCTTTAGTCCCAAACAAGTTGGGGTAAGCTCAAATCTAGAAAAAATATTTAAAAAAAAATGAAAGTTACGAATAGTATTAAGTTCAGTCATTTCACTTATTTGTAATAGACAAAAAAAGAAACATACTGCTAGAGGCAATAGGAAGTACAATTTCCTGGGTCATCATATTGAACGGTTTGCATTTATGGGCCTCAAACTTAACTGGGACATATTATGTGACAGTACATCAAGCCGCTGGTAACATAATTATGTCACCTAACCAGCATCACGGTGCAAATAGCCAGCTGGCACGTGTCATGCCATACTAAGGTGGTAGCCATGGAAGTACCGTAATATGTGACATATTACTACTCACAACTATAAAAGAGGGGTTTGGGGTTGCCGTACTAACCTCACTGCAAGAGAGAGTAGAAGCAGAGAAGAAATACTCCCTTGCGGCACTGATAACAAGTGATTCCGCCTTTTCAGTTGGCAATTCAACAGAGCTAGTCCCTCTGAGGTAATTTCTTGCAAGGGAAAATTTGCCAGCCTTCAACAACCCCTTATGAACTCTGTTAGTAAGTACTCTGAATCAAGGAAACAGAAAGCCTTCTCCTGGAAGCACCTGCATGTCACGCCACATGCCAGCCCATTCGGTGTCTACCCTGCTGGGCTGGCGTCGCCCAAATTTTGAAAGGATAAGTCGGATCAGTTGTCGGACATTCTTCTCTTCTGAATTGCCACTCACAAAGAAACCCATTGGTTTTGGGACCTAAGTAGAGATAATTTGAAAAGGCTGGTGGTTAGTTCACAAGGAAAGTTCTGTTACACACGAACTCGGAATATCTCTATGCCCCACCAGAATATCATAAGTAATCAGGTTAAAACAAACACCTACAATTACGGAAAAACTAGAGGAATGTGAAAAACACTGCTGTGTTTTTTTATTCACATTGAAACCTTTAGAAGATACCAATAGAGATTGTGACATTCCATTACTCCCATTTTTAAAAAATTAAATTTACTCTGAAAATTTTAATTACTGTTGCGATTCAGAAGAATAAAAGGCTAATTTTTAGAGGCTTATTATTGTCTATTTCTGTGTTAAAGGCCAAGCAATACAGTGCTGGATCTTGTAACTGGACAAGTTGTGCCTTGTATTGGTATCAATCTGTGGCGAGATCTGAGTATTTCTCTTTTTGTTTTTTTGTTTTATACTTTTGTGGTTTTGGTATTAATTGAGGCAGGATCAAAGCATACTTTAAGTCTTGAATAATAAGAACTGCCAGTCCTCCAAAAAAGAAAGAGAGCAAAGATTGGTGAAAGGATATTACAATCATCGTGTAACATGTTTGGCACCACTATTGGATAGCATTATATTACCTCGTACCTGATAATATGCCCATAGCCTGCCAACTTCGACCTGGCCTTGAACAACTTTTAACCCTCCTCTCCAATTTGTCCACAAATCGATAGAAATGGCGTCTCACCAGAACCCTGTCCCTTGCCATTCTATTAAGCAGATTCGACAAAATTGACCCCATTGTGCTCCATTGATCTGGTTGCACTGCATGTGTAACGCATTGAACTGCTGTCTCTACCAACCTCCAAAATGCCCCTAAAAGGCCCTCTATAGGGTTTTCCCCCACCCGTTTCAAAAATGGTCAAAAAAATGGATAATTGATTTTCTTTTTGCCAACTCCTTTAACCACCTACAAGTATGCTTCTCTCATCTGCTTCCATATACTCATCATAAAAGGAACCGCCTTTTCTCTTAGCTTTTGGACCACATTATCTTCTTTAGCCCCCTTAAGCATAACTTAAATTTCTCTACTGGGGCAGTGGAACCCATGTGGCAAGGTCCATAGTAAAATCAATTGCTTCCTCAGAATAAACAAGGTCATGTAAGTACTTGGTTTGATCAAGAACTGTCCCAGTCCCATGATACCTTTTTGGCATGCTAGCTCCATCAAGGAAATGGAGTTATCCAATTGGCCACTTAAGCTGTCCATTTCCCTTGCACGGTTCATGTACCAATTAGACAGCTCATTAACTGGCGGCCAAACAATACCCTTTCTGAGTCTTAACAGAATCTCAGTTTTTATGTTCTCAGTATTTTCTGATTGGTCTAAGGAGTTCTCTATATAGGATACAGTTTTTTCACATTCGACCCAATCAGGTTCTCTTAACACAGTGCTGCTAAAAGGAGAGACACCAGGTAGTAGCTGGGAGTAGGAATGAACAGGAACTGTTTCAGGTATAGAAGATAAAATGTCCAATATGCTGGTGGAAATGGTGTATGGGTGACGCTTGAAGAGCAGATTCAGGGCGCCGATCCTACCATTTTCAGCAAGGGAGATAGCAGTGTGAATCAGAGGATGAGAGACAAACTGACCATATTCTTTTTCTGAGAACCTACAAAAGAAAAATATATTGTAAGTGGGTGGGGAGGGAATCAAATAAACTATTCACAATCCTTCTAATGCGCATTAAGATAAACGAATTATTAGCAGTCGTAGTAATTTCTAATGATATCAGTATGCAGTAATAATGATAATTACAAGAAAATCATAATAAAGGCTTGCTATATCTTAAAGATCTTACAAATCGCAACTACAACTACAACTACCTCGCCTTTTTCGTCTGAATTAAAAGTGGGTTATTTCAAATGCACCTTAAAGGCTATCGAGCTGCTTGGGCTACACTAACAAGAGTTGAGGTTCTTAAAGTATCTATTAATTAGACTTCAAGACACAAAATTTAAAACTAATGAATAACTCAGCTACGCACCTCCCCATATTTATCCCCAGAAATGTCTCCAGCCTATCTCTGCACTGCAACAGCCGGAGCCTGAAGATCCTCATGTTCCAAGTTCGAAAACTGTGTTCACTCTGATCCACTTCCCCAAACTTGTATCCATCCGTAACACGAATGCCAAAAGAAATCAATGCCCTCACAACAGGCTCAGTAGGACCTATACTGTTAACACACTCAGATAAAACAAACTCCTTGTCCTTGATATTTGATAGGCAGGATTCTATATCAGACGTGGCTTTGCCAGAACCCAACCACTCAGCTTTGAACACCTCATCTTTATCAAGTCCATAACGGGAAGCAAAACCAAGGGCCTCTCTGTAACTTTTACTGCTTATCAAAACTCTATACATCTCTGAGATAGTAACTTCGCGAAATGATTCCAGACTCCAAAGTTCCTCCTCTTGCTTCTGAGGCTCCAAAACAAGCACGCATCCAGGTTGATGTTTTATTCCTTCAATTATTGGCATAGAAACCTCCGTATTGTTTTGCGAAACCTTTTTATTATCTGTCACATCATACAAAAATACATTTCCATGTTTCGTGGCCAATATGAGAATGCCATCCCCCCCAAGTCATGTCGACTATACTTTCCAGGTATTCCCCATCGGGAGATGAATGATACGAGAGAAAATTTAGATTGGAGTCCAACTCGAAAATTTTCAAAGAACCAACAGAATCCAATGTGGCCACGTACTTGCCTTGAGGAGAGATCTGAATCTTGGGATAAGAGTCGACAGTTGTTTGGCCTTTAGGCAGAGAAGACAAAAATGACCCTTTGAACTCAGGTCCATGATCACCAAAATTGAGTTCTAAGTTTTTAGCTACACGGAGTAGATACAGACGGTAATTTCCTGAAAAAAAATATTGAAACAACAGAGTAAGAAACGAGAAGTATTTTGATTTATAAATTTATCATCACGTACAGTTAGACAATAAAGCGTCACCTAAACATGCATTTATAAGGGTAACCTAGCTAGCAGGATTAGTATGAAGGCATGGCCATGTGTATTTTGAATGCAAGAAGTATGTTTATTTAAGTTGTCTAATTGAACAAAACATATTACAAAAACAAATTAAACAAAAAGGTGTCCATATTCACCAGAGCTGGA
The DNA here is from genome assembly GCA_025461045.1 of Carex parvula. NCBI lineage: Eukaryota > Viridiplantae > Streptophyta > Magnoliopsida > Poales > Cyperaceae > Carex > Carex parvula. The sequence goes on from JAJGRW010001986.1 coordinate 66,916, forward strand.
GCTGGAACCTCCAAGCAGAACTACCAAAGAAAGACTTGGGTTGAAATCCACGCACGCTACAAAAGAAGGCAGTTCTCTGCTCTTAGATAATGCCATATTATTGCTCATATGTTGAATTGATACAGAAGTATTGCTGTTATGTGCTTTTCTGATACAAATTTGATGGATAAATCCATCATTTGCAAACATTGCAAACTGACCCCTGCAATTATAGAAAAATTGAACCTTTAGGAACTGACAGAGAAATTTTATTGGGTGCACCAGCAATGTATTTGTAGTAAGTATTTTCTTTCCCTCGATATATACTCATTTGGGACTTAAAATTTGATTCTTTTCAGAATGTGTGTCTGTGTATGAGCTTATGTGCAGATTATGCATGCTCTCCTTTTTTTCTTTTGAGTGTCTGATCAAACAAATTTTGTAGAAACCAACCACGTATACAAATAAGGGTAATATAAGAACCCGAGAGAGAGAGAGAGAGAGAGACTAACAAAGACCCGCTAGAGTTAGCATCCTCAAGTGCGACGATGGCAATAATTGGCAAAGAAATTTTCAACTGCTTGTTACTTTGCCTTGTTACTTCTCTTTCCATCAGCCTTTATTAAATATAGGTTACTTAAATCATCCAAAATTACAAGCACACCCCAGCCTCCGACCAAGCTCCAGTTGCAAAGGCCACTGTTTTTTCATTACCTGATCATAGAGTATATTTGAGATGTCAAACATGCCTCAACGCTCACTAAAAGATGCATTACATAAGAATCTGTCAAAAGTACATACCTTTATAAATGCCACAAGGTTCCATATAGTCATTCTCTTTCTCCAAAATATAAATCTCATTGCGGACACAAACTGCCACATACTTCCCCTTTGGAGACACAACAAGACCTATCTCCCTTTTAAATGTCTTTCCCCTGTAATGCCCACTCCATTTCTCCTTAATCTTGGCTACACCTAAAAGGTTGCATTTGTTGAATGTAGTTGTTTCAGCTTCAAAAGAACACGGAAAAGGAAAAAGGAAAAGAAGTTTCAATAGGCTAGGATACCTCCCAAGGAGAGATAGGATAGGAAACCGCTTGCAGCCTCATCTCCGCTAGTCTGAATTGCAATCATACAAAGTTTATTGATCTACATATGGGAAAACTATGGATACACTTCGGCGTGTATATTTGATTCAAGTGAACTTGACAGAGTTTAAAATAGCATGCTATTTCATAGGAACTCGAAAGAGAAAGGGAGAGGAGGTAACCTGGCCCTGAGCTGGATCGATGGGAAGAGATCGAGAGGCATGGCGACGGATCTCGTATAGCACCTCCGTTTGCCTCTCTTTCTCCATCTGAGGCCAAGAGCTTGTTCACTGGCCGGTTCTCTTTGCCGTGTCTCCTCTTGACACGCGAGATTCGGGGAGGTCGTTGCGCGAGCTCGGTGGCCGTCGCGCCTTTAGAGGACGCCTGAACTGAATGGATCCCAAATTAGGCCGATTAAATTCAAATTGCAACATTAACGGGCCCAATTTAGCCTGTTAATCAGAGTTTAATGCTAACGAGCCTATTGGGCCAAATGTTGCGTGATGGAAATCGAACGTATTTTTTTTCTTGATTCGAAAGGCTCAAAGGCCCGTGGGGAATAAAAGCTTACAAAGTCCGAAACTTCCTATTTCAAAACGGGATCAGATGCAATTGGAACCATCCGATCTGAACCGGATGTAAAAGATCTTCCAGAAGGACCGGAACGACTCGAACTGAGAGAGAGAGAGCGAGGTACCATGAGCTCAGAGGAAGAGCAAGATGCTGATTTCGACCTATGGAAGCAGAATCACTGTTGCATTACCCATGCTTTCGCCAGTTCCGCGCAACAGTACTCGACCCGCACCGCTGTCGTACACATCCTCCGCTCTTCACAGCCTCCTATTTCCCTCACCTATGCACAACTATCATTTGCTGTTCGATCTCTCAGCAATTGTATCAGCAACATCTTAGGTAATGGTTAGTTACTGGACTCCATTCATTGACTTTTTGTTCTCTTATTCTATTATCTCTGTAAGAAAAATTATTCTTGCACCGCATGTTCTGCATATCTAATCTGCACTCGAAATGTGTTTATACTTATCATAGAAAGTTATAAAGTGTTTATCACTTTTTCTTTTCTGAATGATTATAAGAAAATTCAATTTATAAACTTTGTTGAATATATAAAATTACGGAAGTTCTTAATCCTAGTAAGGTAAGGTTAACACTTTTATAACACTTTTAGGGAGAAGTATAAACATATTTGGCATGCAGGTATGGGGTGTGCATAGGGGTGCTAACTATTGTTTAGGAAGTTTCGCCTATCTCTCGTTGTGTACAGGCTTCACCTTTTTTCATTAAAATTTCTGAGGGATTTACTCTTCTAATGTACAGGGCTTGCTCTAGTTCAAGTGAAATAGGGTGAACCCTGCACTGGGCAGAATTTAGGCAATTTTATTTTTCTGGACAAGCAAAATAATTACCCTATTTTATATTGTAATTTTAGGTTTGTCAAGCTCAGACAATACAAGACCCGTATTGTGGGAGT